>NDFZ01005335.1:0-77644 GCA_002192655.3 Mamestra configurata
CTAGTGCTCGCACAGTAAGTGGGCCGGAATAGCGTAATTCATCGCACACAAATACCCACTTCAATAATAATATAAAGTATAGAAATCACTAAAACGGAATGAAAAAAAATATAATAAAAATGAATACAAACAATTATATTTTACAAATTGTGGCGTTGACGAAAAGAAATAAACCAGTCCGGTCCCGGTCTGCCATCATTGAAGGGGTTTTTTTTTTTTTAAAATCTTGAGTTACATCGAGTACCTCTTCTCTTGATAACCCCCAACCCCACTTTTCATGTCTTGTTCATAGGCAGTTTGCCAGTTCAGATTCTAATGCCACTGGGATAGCTGTCGGCCTGCCAAGGGTATTACTTACTATCGCTGTTTTCTTCAGGATTCTATCACTAAGTGTGGATGTAGGTATGCCGTACATTTTTGAAGCGGCTGCATAGGTGAGCTCCTTATAATTTATTTTCTGCATGGCTAATTGCAGCGCTTCTTTTGTATAAGAAGTGGCCCGCGAAGAGGTTCGGGAGTATTTACGTNCATTTCCGTGGCATCTGCTAGTGAATTGTTGATATAAGTATCTAATATGAACCCAGACGCAAACCCTAACATCTCAATAACAGTTACGTAAGTTTTAATTTCAAATGAAAGTTTATGAAGTATTCAAAGGATTAGCAATAGGTTGCCTATAAAAAATTGCCGCAACTAATTTTTGTATAATTAGTTTGGTAATATAATTTGCAGCTATATCTTTTTTTAAATTAATTTACGTCATTTTAATGAAAATTATGTAAAGAGTAGAAAAAAAATGGTTGCCTGATCTTAGTCAGCCGCAACGCTAGGGTTGCCAGGTATAAATAGGTATATTATTGTTAAGCGTTGCAGCTGACTGAGAGCTGGCAACCATTTTTTTCCATTCTTTACATCATTTTTTTTAAATGACGTAAAATTTATCAAAAAAACATATAGCTGCAATTATATTACCAAATTAATTTAAAAAAAAAATAATTACAGGTAATTTAGGCAAGTTTTTTCAAATTTCATTTAAAATTAATGACATAAAAAAAACAGATAGCTGCAGAGTCGAGCAGTGGGATCCTTGGTTATAAGCGCCATATTGAAACGATTACGAACACATTAAGTATTTAAAATTAAATTAAAATCATGTGTAATAAAAGTTTGACAATCACTGCCAATTTCGAAACGGGTTAAGACCGGATATTTTTGTCCGATCTTTACTCGAGATGGGTAACACCGGATTTCAGCCTACAGAGGTAGTAGACATATCTGGATTAGTTTTATCATGTTATCACTGCTTAAAACTTAGTATTTAGGCAAAACAATACCAAAATAAGCTATACTTTTGCTAAAATATGCAAATACGAATGAAGGTGAAAGACCGGATAAACAAATATTTCATAAAACTTACCTTGTTTTCTCTAACGGCGCGTGGTACACGTCCGAGTTGCCGGAGCGACTTGCGGTCACTGCGGAACGGGGCGGAACATAATGACGTGGCGCGCAATATGGCTAGCATTACAAAATATAGCCAAATAAGTGGGATATTTAATTTCTACGTTCTGCCCTTCCCCTGCGCCGATCTTACCCCAACGCACCTTACATGTAGGGTGAACATACCAATTTTTGGCATAGTGGATTTATTTTAGTTAAAAAATTTAAATTTTGAAGATTTTTGGGAAGATTTTTTTACTCATCCCAGTTAAATATAAAACCCAGTTAAAATATTATAGATATATTCGTCAATCCTGTCAAAAGCATAATACATTTTGCCTAGTACTAATACTTAGTGACCAAAAATTGGTTGTTCAACTTGATAAGTTATTTAAAAATATTGTATTGACATAATATTTTATTATCACACTAGCTTTTTATTGTATTATTTTAGTTTTTTCCTTTATATTTAGGTGTCATAATAATTTTTCTTTGGCTTTAATTTTAAAATTTTACTTTTGTTGTGAAAAAAAATCCAGTTACTTTAATATAATTGCAAGTTAAAAAAACGATTAGAAAATAAATTATCATCGATGAATAATGTTCAGTTTACAATTTATCGAGATTATCTCTCAAGATATTTTATAATTTTGTAGTGGGTCCACAGCCATACGATACTTTTGTCTGTACTCTCTGCCTGCGTGTGTGTTTCCGAACGTATACAACCCTAATCTCTTCAAAGTTATAGTAAACTGACTTTTTTTGTGTAAGCTCGCTCCATCGTCGAGTTTCTCTGTCATATCTGACCTAGACTGAGTCAAGAGCAAACCCATCTCAAATAAAAAAATATTTCTGTCACACCGACATTTGTCTACATTGCTTTGGTGCATAGACAAAATTCTATAGAAGTTTATGGAAGTCTGTATCGTGTGGACCCAGCATTACGGCAGCATAACCGGTGATATAAACAACTTATAGATTAGAATAAGAAAACTTGCAATTATATTTAAGTGAAAAGAATCTCATTTATGTCTAAATTAGTTAAAGTGAATTGACAGTATTATTTATAAGACTCTTCCATATTTTTTTTGGACTTTTCTTGTGTAATCGGTTGTAAACGTTTGTATAAAAAAATGCAAAAATTTGACGCACCCTATTATTTATAGATAAAAATATTTTTACACGTATGTTAGTAAATAAATGAAAATTGTATTATGAAAAAGCTAGATCTTATGTACTAAAAGGTGAAAAGGATAATTTTGAGTGAAAAGAGTTTTGTGATTTTGATATTTTTAGTTAAAATTAATATTTAGCTGTCATGGTTGACAATTGTCCTTTTCACCTTAGTGATGTTTTAGGTACCGATAAGAATTATACTGTTTACAAGAAATATACATGTGTCTGTATTTTATACAAATTATTGAAATTATATACGATTTTGATTGAATTGAATATTTGGTATTCATTTCCACATGTTTCTCTATTTATTTTTTAGGGTTCCGTACCCGAAGGACTAACTGACGCTGTCCGTCCGTCCGTCTGTGTGTCACCCTATGAAACGCGTCGTAAGGTGTTGCCGACGCGATCGTTTGTTCGGCAAATACGAAAAGCGACCTCTGTCGGCACGACGACGCGTTAGTGTTTGCCGAACAAATGATCGCGTCGATTGCGTGTTCGCGCGATGATCGCTTTCTATTAGGACGACCGTGACGCTTAACACTTTCAGTGCCCAGAACTCAGCATATGGGTCGAACAGTAATTTGTTCGTGCCCATGCGTCGTCGTTATATGTAGCGGCGACTCGTGGGCACAAGGAACAAATTATTGTTCGATCCATATGCTGAGTTCTGGGCACTGAAAGTGTTAATAGGTAGACAGTTATAATTTTCATTTTCACTGAGTAAAGGTATATATTTAATCACTGAAAGTGAAAATAAGAATATAATATTTTTTTCGGTTTGTATTAGGTACGGAAGCCGTCGTGTGCGAGTTCGACTAGCACTTAGCTGGTTTTTGAAGTGAAAACTTCTTTAGCGGCGTTGTGCACTTTTTGGGATGGGTAAAAAATTTTAAACTCGCGCCAGGACACGTGACCTGATCGAAAATTCGTAAGACGGAGGGAGAGTAGACCACCGGCGCGGCGTAGGAGAGGAAGTAATATCTCCCTCTCTTTCTACCGCGCGGCGATAATTTCTGCCTCAATGCATGCATATGCAATTTGTATCAAAAATGCACAACGTTAATGTTCAAGTTTTCACTCCTGCCGGCACTTTTGGAGTGCAACCCGTTGTTTTTTTTTTACACAATTCGGCTTTTTTTTCACCTATTGATCTCATCATCACCCTCAGCCGAATGACGTCCACTGCCGGACACAGCCTCCCCCAAAGGGCCGTTTGCCATAATCGCCACGCTTGGCAGGCGGGTTGACGATCGCAGTGTAGCTGTTGCACAGAGAATACTGCTGGTCATTCTCTGGTGAGTCCCTAAGTCGCCTCTTCGCCCACGGGAAGTGATAGGATGGGGCTATTTTTTGTCCGACGCCAAACACCTATTGATCTACTTTATGAGAATATTTCGGACCCCCTAGATGAGACAGGCATCGAACTGTGGATACCATCTCTGTGACGGACGTGGCTGAAATCATGAAGAATGTCTTTGACCCCGAAAACAAAGCACGCGCGTCTTCGCGTGCCCAAAGGTTTGACTCTTCAAAAACATCCTCCTACTTACCCACATAAGTAGGTACCAACCTAACGGTATGTATTTTCTAAGAAATCCATGTAGATCGTGAAGGTAATTGACAACGAAATTACACGATAATTATACCTACTCTTTAAAATAATTTCGTTCTTAGAAAACTTGAGTTTTCCTTGCCTACCTACCAATGACAAGTATTGTGCGTGTTAAGAAATCCGATTTACTCTTGTTGGACCTATCTATATTAAATATGTATTCTATTAAGTTACATCCGTTGCACCTAAATTGTAGAAAATTTAGATACATAGCGAATAGCACTATCCCTTTTACATCATCGGAATTGGATGGCATTAGCACGTCATAGTAGGGCAGCAGAACAGTCAAAATCTGAAAAATTACCGATTTTTTTTACGTTTTCCGAGCACCACGTAGGTACAAACATCGATGTTTTAACCGATTCATGGCCAATGACGCCCCAGGCGCGTCATAAGCAAATATCACGGGAGGCCCTTGACGCACCTGGCGCGTCATATCGAACTTACTTAAAAACAGATTTTAAAAAATTGATATAAAGAGAACTACCACTTTTTATCCTAAATTAAACATTGAAGTTGACAATACCCTTGGCCATTAATTTGGAATACATATTTTATAAGTCAGGGATAGCAAACCTTTGGTAACAGTTTACAAACTTATACGGGGTGATGCTAGCATTATACCCAAGTCATGTTCAAACTGAGCATAAATTGGAGGTAGTTCGTCTTGTGTATTCAGTACTGTTTTTAAATCTTTTGAGAACAATGCTTAAAATATTTTTTTGCTGCACAACAATCGGGGTCTGACTTATTTTTAATGGGCGACTTAGGTTTCTCCTTAGATGTTCTTACTTTAAACTTTTTCTCACATTCGTCTTCTTCAGAATCCATAATTTCTTCAATGCTAGTGTCTGAATTATAATTTGTATATTGACTATTGGTCATGGTACATGGTCCCATGAATTTACGCTTCTTTGAAATATGCAAAATCGATTGACTACATTCAGGAAAAACATCATTTTCTTTATCGTTATCTTGTTGGTTATCTTCATGCTTATTAGTAAATAATGCTTGACTACATTCAGGAAAAATTTCGTCTTCTTGCTGATTATCTACAAATAATACGTTTATTATAACAAACAATTGACCTAATACAAATACTTTTACACAAATGTTGACTACCCCCGTAACATTTTACTAAAATAAATAAATCCTACCTTGGGAGGCCATATTTCCTTTGAACACCAACGAATAAGATTAAAGCACACACAGAACTTTTTCTCTTAGCACATCGACGCAAGATAACGGCGAAATATGCATAAAACATCATAGGGTGCCAATGACGCTCAAGGTACGTCATCCTGTATGTAGGCCCATGACGCGCCTGGCGCGTCATCGTCCAATGTTCGGGGCCTGGCTAAAGTATGCATAAAAATGATGGTGGCAATGAGTCGGTTAATGACTGGCCTATTTTAGGTAATAATAAGTTTGTAGGTTTCTCGCTAGTACCTAGATGATATAAGTGTCCAGCCTAGAATTTCGAATCAGTACCCAAAGATCCTGGGGTGGGATCAGACCATTTAAGGTCTATACGGACCACCCGCTCCCCTTCATAGGTACGCCTATGGTAGCCCTGCCTGGTTGCTCTAATTTCTTCGACACTATTCCCAACCGCTGCAACTCCTGGGAGCCAGAACCAACAGTGGCGATCACCAGAAAAACGCCGAGTCAGTGAAGCTCGACGACTCTCGGAGAAGCGATTCAATGACTTGGATCTCGCAACTAAATAAATCAGGAAAGAGCCTTGCATCATCGTAATTGTACCAAAGCGGTAGGTAGGCATATTAGTTACTTGGGTTTGGCGCAACACATTCTTTAATTATTTATTGTACACCAGTGATTTAGACGTTTTCGTAGATCATACCTACTACATTATTTCCTGTCAACCTTTCTGTTACGCTATGATTCACTCCCCTTTCTTTCAATTCATTCCTAGCACAATCTATTCACTAATTTTTTCCCCTTTTTCTCGAAATCTATCCAAATTAATAGGTATTCACCATTTTATTGAGAACAATACGTGAAGGTACGAACTTTGAAGGTAGGTAATCGTTGCAGGCAATCGGGGACTAGATGTAGGAAACAAGGACGTAGATGGCAGAATATAGTAATTAGTTGATGAATGAGCAATGCTAAATACGCTTTAGGTAGATACTTGAATTCATAATTCAAGACGATTTCAGCGTTAAAGTAGCGAAAGTGATCGTTTGTATTCAAATGGAATCATTCTCGCGCGGTGCGCTCCGTTTTCTTAGAGGCTGCCCTTTTCCGGCGAGAGTGAAATACACTTAATTGTGAGCCTTTTTTTTTAAGGATGGGAAATCATCTAATTACTTCTTCCGCTCTGGGTGGAGCGGAAGGGCGTGTCACTCTTACTGACTAAAACCCATCCGTGTTCCTTCTAAAGCCCTTTGCGTTCCAGGGCCGCGGTGACTCTTTCGAACAAATTCCGCAACTAATTGTGAGCCTTACCTCTCACACTCGACACTCGTGTTACCCACAGGCACACAGGTTGGTACCTACAGCCAGCCACCTACTGAGCCCATCAAATCTAAGGAGTTAACCATCAACTCCGAAAAGAACAATACACAAAAACATACAAATACAAACAGAATAGAATAGAAAACATTTATGACATGACAGATCAGCTTATGTCCAAAGGCGAGCTTCAGCTTCAGCCCAGAATTGGGTTGGGTTAGCCTTTAGATAAGAGCGTTTACGACGTAGGTACGGTATTTCTTACAAACTTCCGAGTACTTGTTTTTCGAAATATTTAAACCGATTTTAATGAAATACTGCTACGCATAAGCAGGGGTCAACATAGGTCTAAAAAGTTACTAGAGAACATTTTCGAAATGTCTTATTTGAAATTGACGCTATGGTCGGATTTGATGAGGAGGATTGTCTAGGTATATTTAATTTTATCCAATTAAACAGCACCATCAATTTAATTTTATCTAATATAACAGCAAGAATAGCGCCATCCAGGGTTGCGGAATTTGTTCGAAAGAGTCACCGCGGCCCTGGAACGCAAAGGGCTTTAGAAGGAAAACGGATGGGTTTTAGTCAGTAAGAGTCTGACACGCCCTTCCGTTCCACCCAGAGCGGAAGAAGTCATTTGATGATTTCCCTTCCTCTATCCTAAAAAAAAAAAAAAAAGAGTAGCGCCATCCCATCACTTCCCGAGGGTGTCGTAAGAGGTGACTTAGGGACTCACCAGAGTATTCTGGGCATTGCAACAGCTACACTGCGATCGCAAACCCGCCTGCCAAGCGTGGCAATTATGCTGCTGGACATAGGCCTATGTCCAGCAGTGGACGTCTTTCAGCTGATATAATGATGAATAAAACAGCACCATTTTGCAATAGCTCAACATTGTTAAGAATGTTTTCCGCATCCATTTCATTTTAAGGCTGTATGTTCGTCCATTCTAACTCGCGATCTTGACCCGTCCAGTGTACCTAAGTAGGTACCTGTTTACAAGTCGTGCTACATACCAAACATTGTTATCTGTAGGTAAATCTTGATCTGTAACCCAAGCACGAACGGCTTTGTCTATAGGTAGGTATGCAACTTGTTTTCCGATGGCCATTTTCGCAAACCTCATTGCTTACTTAGGTAGGTACTTTGGTAAACAACAAAAGGGGTCTTTCCAATTTGATTTTTTGAGTTTATATCTTGTCATTAGATTAATAATACGTATTGCTCTCATAGGCCAAGTTAGATCATGATAATATATTTTCAACCGATTTATTCGGAAACTTAGGTACTCCTACCTTCCAGTGCTTAAAGACTTGCAATTTGTTTCGCACTAGTGTGGAAAAGATTGCGGCCAGCCCCTGCCAGAATTGAATAGATATATCAGGCTAGACTATGTCAGCTCGCACGAAAATCGAGCGAGGGCTGTGCATGAAAAAATAACCGCATACATATACAGTTATTGGAAAACACGAAATCGTTTGGTAAGAAATGATCCATTACCGATATTTCTGAATTTTTAATTAAAGCCTTTCTTGGATAACGCATTCTCTAACTGCCCATATAGATACTTTTGAACAATTATCAAAAGCACTTCTAAACACATTTTAATCGTCCTTCAAAGACGTGTCAGCCATTCAAGAAAAACAACATAAAATCTAGATTTATAATACAAAGCATAGCAATTAATGTGACCCACATCTAATTTGGATCGAAAGGAAACGCACATCGGTTCGATCAATCAAAACATATCAGCATTCTTGTGAGCAATTTACAAATTCTGTTGAATAGTTATCGAGGTTGAGGTGAGGCTCGACACAAAGCGGATATGACAGCGATAAGCGGGTGGCGTGATGTTATCAACTCGCAAGTATTTGGCAGAGATGTCAAGGAGATGAGGTTTGAGCTTGCGTTCTCACTGAAGTAAAGATGAGCGAAGCAGAGAGGAAGCGTGCAGCCGGTCCAGTGTTAACTCTTCAGCGTTAAAACTTTAAGATTGTGTGAGCTTGAAGTAAACTGTCATATTTATTTTGCAAGTAGGTTAAACATAACACTTTAACACGTCAATCTTTTTTGTTCATTTTAAGCTAGATAAGGCTGGTGTTTTCTAGCTGACTACCCTGAGAAGAAACATCGAAACAAACTCAGAGGTCAAAGTCTCTTTAAAGTCCATACAATCTGTACTAGTCAAATCATATGAGAACCATGTAGATTAATGTCTGAGGTGGCCTTTTGAGGAAAGTGCCACACAAATTTGAGTGGACCTGTCCAGACAGTGCAAGCATTTGTCAGTTATCGTGTAGCTCAAACTTAGAACTTTAAGGAGCTCAACGATTTGACGAACAATACCAAAGTAAGGACATTTGGGTAGGCCGCATAAATAACTCAAACTGCCAGACTAACTCAAATGAAACCCTAATATGGCGGGCGATCTACATAGTCATATTGTGTTTGCTATTTAACATCCTTCACAACCCTAAAACGCCTTCCTATTTGCGTGAACGCTTCTCCTATTCCCGTCCTTCTGATGCGCCTTGCAGGTCGCATCTTAGAAATCTCCTTAAATCCCCTCCCCACTCTACCGATTTTTATTCCTATTCATTTACTGTGCACGCGGTACGGTTGTGGAATGCACTGCCGCCTGACATTAGGGAATGCAAAACTCTTCCAGATTTTAAAAGAAGAGTGAAAGAACACTACCTTTCGGTACCATCATAGTTGCATATTTTAAGTATATGTTATTATTATTCTTATAGTATTATTTAAGTAGTATGTATTAGTATGATATTAATTTTAGTCATATTTATTATAGTATGTTATATTTAAAGTTTTTTTGTCTTTTTATGTTAACATAACTTTTACACACGATGTCTACATATCTTTTATTCGACTCTCCTTTCGCAGGTATGCTGGAAGAGATTTCTTTAGAAATAAGCATCACCTTTGTACCTATTTTTCTGTTCCCTTCTTATTTATTTGTTAAATGTGTGTACATAAACTGTTAAATAATAAATAAATAAATAAATAGTCCTCACATTCACAATACGTTATATGAGAACCATGCATACCAGTGTTTGAAATGATCTTTTTAGGAAAGAACCACACAGATTGGAGTGGACCTGTCCAGTCAGTGCAAGCTTTTGTCAGATGAATTGACAGTGCTCTTCATGTTACTTCACATGACCAATCACTAGTTGAAAATTATGAAATCCATATCCAGTCTTTACTCGACGCATGTAGCTAATTGGACTCGTCTCCACTTCAGTGACGGAACGGTTTGCGCAGTGTTTGAGCGATTGGCTGCAGCGCTGCGTGCCGCGGGTTAAAATCCCGTACGGATCAAATATTTGTATGGCCTACACATAGTTGTTCCGGGTCTTGCTGTTTGTGTATGTGACTATATATGTTTGTAAACGCACCCACGGTACAGCCAAAAATCCTAGTGACGGACAACATAAAAATATAACAAATAATAATAGTTAGGAAACTAGAACTGGTTTGGCTAGAAAACACGTGGAGTCCTTCGTTAATATAGCCTGGCCTGGCCTGTTGGTCGAGTGGTTAGTGACCCTGACTGCTAAACCGGAGGTCGTGGGTTCGATTCCCACCCAGGACAAATCTTTGTGTGATGAGCATGATCATTTTTTCTGTGTCTGGGTGTAATTTGTCTATAATTTGTGTATGTATTTAGAATTATATAAGTATGTTTATCAGTTGTCTGGTTGCCATAGCACAGGCTCTGCCTAGTTTGGGATCGGATGACCGTGTGTGAGTTGTCCCAAGATATTATTATTATTAGATATTATAGAACAACTGAGGCCCTAGTGCGAGTTTTTAAACGTACTCGATCGCGTTAACGTTCACTTATGTCAATTTGTAAACTGGGCTTATAATTGGCACACTTGGGGGAGAGGAATTTATTTATGTATCTTACAGTACACCAGTAGTAAACATTAAAACTTAGTTACAACTAAAGTACTTACATACTCGTAGTTTCTAGGTTTTCAATGTATACTCACCAAGTTTATAAGGTACATTTGCACAAATACACAGTAAGATCAAAACTTAGATTACGATTATTAAGTATAATAAATTCCAGGGCAACTATGTGAATAAACTTGCTTACTAATAACACAAACGAATGATAAATGTCTATTGACGGTATACATAAATAAAGTTCTTAACCTTCCTCGCTAGTTAAAACTGTTACGGCAAGGTGAGATTCCATCGGGCCTGCGGACGGCGAGCGGTGGGTAGCTCGCTGTCCGATCACCACCAGGCCCGGGTCGATAGCGCGTTGTGTTTCACGCGCGCCTCAAAGAGATGTCAGCATAGGAGACGGGGTCCGCTAGGGCCAGAGCCTGCCAGGGTTACGGAATTTGTTCGAAAGAGTCACCGCGGCCCTGGAACGCAAAGGGCTTTAGAAGGAACACGGATGGGTTTTAGTCACTAAGAGTCTGACACGCCCTTCCGCTCCACCCAGAGCGGAAGAAGTCATTTGATGATTTCCTATGCTTAAAAAAAAATAAGGAAAGATTGTATAGGTGCTGTAGATGAGGTCTAGGACGAACTGAGCATGCCCAATAACATGTCTGCTCACACTTGCTTTGAAGGCTTAGAGAGACAAAGGTCACAGATGCTGGCAAAGAGTTTCAAACCTTGACTGTTTGCATACCTACTGAACGTGTCTTCATCTTTTCTATACTCAAGTGAAGTCGGATACAGCGGGTGCATTCCCTGCATGAAAGGTGAGATTCTTCTCTCACGCGCAGAATAACCCGCTCACACTCGAACCACACCCCAACCAACTTAAACCTTACCATCCGCAACTACCAAACATACTCTCTCTTCACCTTATCACCATTCAAATAAGGTTAAAATTCGCCTACCCCCAATATTCGCCATGGAACCATGAATCAATCAACTCACACTCAGTGATTACAGAGAGACGGACGTTCCCGCAGGGTGCGGGGTTCGATCCTGTGCGAGGCATCAATCAAAACTCGTCTATTTTCACATTCGTGATTTACAAATCGTTCGTGTTTCTTTTGTTCTCGTTCGAAATAAGTCGGATTTTGTAGGATACTAGTAGTAGCCGCAGGGCGAGCTTCTAAAGTAAGGGAAAATATTTTTAATGGCCTCCGATTTAATTTGGTGCAATAATTTTTGGGTGATGTATGTCCTTAAATTGAGTAGTTAAATATATTTTTTATAGAAAATCAGAAGCTCCGATGAATATTCAAGGTGTTACAGAAATAACGCTATACCTGTAAAGGGACCAATTTATTCATCAATTAGGAACAACTTTTACAAAGAAATCAACCTGAAAATAAAATCAGATGTTCAGTACATTTTGTTGAGTTATACAAACATATTATGGGACACTGAATATCTATCGCTGTTTTAGGTTTAGGCTAATAAGGATTCCTTCAAAGGTTTTTATGTTACACCCGGTAGGTATTTTGTTTATTTGGTACGGTACATAGCACAATATAAATATTGAGAAAAACTTGGACTCCAATAATTAAAGTCTCAATATTTAGGTAGAAAGTACATTGTCTCTCTCAATCAGTCAATTTCATACTACACAACTACACTCTCATAGGCCAAGGTACCCTTAGAGGCCAAGGTGCCCTTAGAGGTCAAGGCACCCTTAGAGGCCAAGGTACCCTTAGAGGCCAAGGTGCCCTTAGAGGTCAAGGCACCCTTAGAGGCCAAGGTACCCTTAGAGGCCAAGGCACCCGTAGAGGCCAAGGCACCCTTAGAGGCCAAGGAATCTCGATGTTTCATTTGGAGATTGGGCTGTGTTCCTTCGCGTTCGTATGGGTTGATTAATTGTGGACTGGTAGATAATGCCTTGTAGCATTAAGCCTGCCCATGTACCACAGTATTTTACATAACGTTTTAAATATCACACACATTGATTAAACACATTGAGTGGAATTCCCTGCCAGAGTCTGTTTCCTGATAGCTACAACCTGGCAGTCTTTAAGTCAAAAGTGGATGGGTTACTCTATGCTCCATCTTCAACCACATCATCGCTTACCATCAGGTGAGATAGTGGTCAAACGCGTGCCTATCAATGTTAAAAAAAGAACTCTAGCCGCGGCTGGGTAGGGCTGATCCTGGTATCTGCAGTATATGTTAATTTAAAATGAAGCTTTATATCTAGAAAAATAATAAATAACTATAAATAAAAGGAATATATATGAACATGTAATTAATACCTATATATATACCTAATTTTTGAGGTTTTCTTTCCCTTATTTCAATAAGCGCTCTTCATCCTCTCTATAAGCTATAACTTATCACTACATAGTATAAAACAAAGTCGCTATCCGCCGTCTGTCTGTCCCTATGTATGCTTAGATCTCTCAAACTCCGCCACCGGATTTTGATGCGGTTTTTTTTAATAGATAGAGTGATTCTTAAGGAAAGTTTATATGTATAATACATGCATAATATAGTAGAGAAACACTGATAATTTTAGAGGTTTCTAATGTGATGTCGTAAATAAACACATTTTTTGCGCTAACATTGCAAACGCATTGCAAAACCCTACGAGATAGATCAAAATAATGTACTACAGTATTGTACACCTTAAAAAGGTCTATAAAAAAGTCTGTGATGATATATGTTTATCTCTAAGGGATAACCCACAATAACCATTTTTATCCTTTACTTTTTACGAGAAATAATGGCAATCTACGAAGCGATTTTAAGCAATACAGCATTAATCCTTATCCAACTAAGTACCTTAAATACATTGTGCATTTAATATAGATCAATATGGGCCAATTTACAGCATGTAATTTAAATTAATATTTCCGAATATATTACAGTTTTAAAATGCAGGGACATAGCGGTTGCGGCGGCGCGTGCCTGTAAATAGCGTTCAAGTTATGTGCTCAAGATGATTTCGCGAAAACACTGACATATGACAGAGTTCGAAGTTACTTGGGACCAGCGTTCTAAAACCGTAGTATCAGCATTGCATCCGTGCGAAGCCGGGGCGGGTCGCTAGTAAACTATAACTTTGATGTGCCCGACAGGGTCCATAATTGGTTCTACTTTAAGACTTACCAACTGTTGTACTTATGTAATGTAATTATGTAATTATGGAATGCAGTACCTAAAGTATTGAGTATTGAGTATTGAGTATGTATATTATTTTTGTGTTCGTGTGATCTTTAATCTTGAGAATTTTAATTTATATATAAATGTGATTTTAATTTAATTTAATGACTTGTTTCCAATATTGCATTTAAAATTTTATTAAGTAATTCATTCGATTTTTATGTATATTTATTTTAATTGAAATTTAATGTGAATGTTATGATCTAAAATGGATTGAAATAAATGAATTTGAATTGAATTATACGTGGTTGAGCAGAGGAATTTTTAATCATATGACGCATAGATCTGGAATTATACGATTTTATGAGTAACGCAATTGGGTTGCTAAATGCTGTCTTTATCTGTTATCAAATTTTGTTTTTCGACATTATTTTTCAACACTCGTTTTTATATATCTGATGTGCTGAACCCATTCAAAACCTACACAACACATTCTCGAAACCCATTTGCACCTAAAATCAAAGAAATATTCCTTTCGTTTCCTTTGTTCAACTCGTGCGCAAGTGCGTCACGAAGGCACCGACCAATCAGAGCCGTTCGCGCCTCGGGCCTGTCACGATTCGACGCCTTCCATATTTGAATGCATGTCCTAATGTTCTGTTCGTTTTTTAGTGTTTGTGTGTGTGTCTGTTATGTATTGGTACCTATTGGTATTGGTAAATAATAAGTTAAGTATGTATAGATTTAGAAACTAGGTGTTTTAGCTAAGCTTGTGTATGATTTCTTGACAAGAAATCGTGAGTACAAAAATTCTTGTACCTACTTACGATTTTGTCATGGTATGTACTTTCCTACTAACACAAGATATAGACATATAGGTACTTATATAAAAACTAAGCTCTGCTTATAATACTTCCGACCGAACTTCGGTCAGAGAGGCCAATCTCCCACAAGATATTATAGTGCACAAGTTAGTGCGGAAACACAGGTGCACTCTCTGCTCCTTTACAACTATGGTCCGATGATGGATCAGGCGCAGGAAGAACGGCTTTACGTGCTTTCCGAGGCACGGGTGTTACAACACGAGCTTCCAAATTCCCCATTAACAAATTTAGCTTAACCTGGAAGTGAAACCCGACGCCATGCTAAAGACTGTGAGAGCAATTTTAGTTGTCCATAGAAAATGCAAAATCACTTTCTCTTTCTCTCTAAAGTCATTTCGAAAAAGTTCTTAACTAATTTTTTAGACCTTAGTATCGTGCGTAGATACCTATGCGTACCAAGTTTTATTGAAATCGGTTCATTCATTTCCAAGAATAAGGACTTGCGAGTTTGTAAATATGTGAGTACCGTTTACCTAAATTTATTTAGAAAATGAAAAAGTTTACTTTGTTCCTATAAGTAGCATACTCTGGGTGCATCGTCCTCACATAATATTAAATTAATTTTTGTATACCAAATCTTGTAAAACCATTATTTGAAAAGAGTAACTATGGAGTTTCTTGTCCGTTCTTCTCCATAAGAATCTACCTTTCCGAATGGACAGTAGAGTCACTTTATTAATGTAATACTATTATTTTACTGAACTGTAAATGATGACGTTCAAAAGTGCCGTTTAATGGCCTAATTGAAATATATGTTTTGACTTTGAAACGGTCTTAATGCACAAATAGCAACTTTTAAATCTATTTATATTAATATTATGAATAGGCTTGCGTCTGGCTACAATCTCGCCTGATGGAAAGCCACGATGTGGTCGACGATGGAGCACGCTTGCCTAGAAGTAACCTATTCACTCTTGACTGAGAGAGAGACCCTGTAGCTATCAGAAAACAGGTTATAAGGGAGTAATGAAACAGCAGGCTGGGGTCAGTGCCTGTCAGGGTTCTGGAATTGTTCGAAAGAGTTACCGCGGCCCTGGAACGCAAAGGGCACTTGGAGCAACACGGTTGGGTATTAGTCAGTAAGAGTCTCACACTCCCTGCCGCTCCATCCTGAGTAGAAGGAGTCATTTTATGATTTCCAATCCAAAAAAAGGCAGGGCATAGGTAAGCTAAAAGCAGTTATAATAAGCTCAGGATACAGTGGTATCCTGTGTTTATTATAAACATCGCGTGGTCTATTTACTGGATCGTGGTATGCCAACCATAGGTTCATGAAACCTTTAGAAAGCCTTAAGTCAAACTCGTTTTACATTCAATTAAAAAAAACAACAACAACGGTTTTATAAAACAGCTGTTACTTGTGAACTCTGTGATTAGATGCCGCCCAAGTAATAATTAAAATAATTATTTTATTAATTCGCATGGAACGCAATATGGTGGATTGCAGCCTTAGGGTAAAATATTCTGCAATGGGGCACGCAAATAAATGGATCGATGGGGAATTCAGGAGACACTGGGAAGGTATAGTGACTCAAGTTCTGGGTAAGCTCGCTCCATCGTCGACTTTGTCTCTGTCATCTATGACCTAGACTAGAGTCAAGAGCAAACCCAAATTAAAAAAAAAAAAAAAAAAAAAAGTTCACATTTAATAGTCATTATATGCCACAATAATTTAATTCAATGTCAAAACGAAAAATCAAAATGTGTGCTATAAGCATAACTAGCATTTCACTAGTTTGAAAGGACTAAGGACACGTATATATTAGGTTCGAAGAGGATGACGGGAGTTAAAGTGAGCAAGCAAAGCGAGTGAACGGAGCCCCCGACATCACCTTCATGTTAGGTTCCATTAAGCCTTGTTGACAGACATATGTAGGTTCATTAGGGGTTATTTTTGGCGACACAGTAGGTACTGTTAACCGTTACCGGTGACTGACAAATACAAAAAGAGAGATGACCTACATTCATTTACTTCATTGTACCGTTAATAACAGATACAAAAACACCAAAGATCACAGATCAAAGTTAGTGTTTAGTTCTCAATCAAAGAGCTACTCATTAACAAAAATAATAGAAATCTCTGGCATCACAGTAGGCTGTAATTAAATTATCTAAATGATTACTATAATAAAACTACTAGATTTGCCCTGCGGATCCCAATGTTAAAGTAACATTTTTTTTTGCGAGGGCCGCGCTCCCGGCTGGCCGGCCCTGCTGAGGAGCCGCTCGGCCGCCGCACGCTCCGCCATACATCGCTCCGCTAACTCCTTGGTGGCCGCGGTGCGAGACTGGGACAACAGCCCTCTTCATCAAAGATGGCAGTCCTACCATACGCCGATAACATGATTCGCGGCGTCTAAGTTTGCATTTGTCGTGTTATTGCAACTTATTTTTTATTATTTACTCTTATTTATGTGTGCTATTTGGATGTTAATCTGGCAATAAACAATTTTCATTTCAATTATAGAGATTGACCTGGCAAGTTCTAATACCATAGAAATGTGTTTCTACTACCATAGGTAAAGACGGACAAAAGATACGAAAATATGTAGTTTTTTATTTATTTTTTTGTCAGTCATTTTGATAGTGTCAAACACGTACAAACATGAAGAACTGCGATACAAGATGAAGATCAAATTCCACTGCAACAGCAATGGTAATTTTTCATCTATTTTTCAAGTTATTACAAATTTATGAAAAAAAAATTGAGTCTCTCCCAATAAGTTCCTCAAGTAGATATGTCGCACGATAGTTTGAAAAACTTGTATAAAATTTTCAAATTTGTTTCGCTACGCGTCCGTGTTTACGTCCAGTAGAATCTGAGAAAATTGGTTGTGAAAGACTGACAGACAAACAGGTGATTTCATAAAGGTTCCGTTTAGGTATGATTCGGACACTTGGAGCCCTATAATTCGTACCTATGTTTCTTTTGTGTAAAATTCGTAGCTTCAATATTGGAGGCCCTAACTTTCTCTTCAGGGCCTTCCTTACCTATGAGAATGCTGCAAAGAGTATCTAATGGATATTTTTTTAAATGAACTTGTGTTGATCAATCAACGGGCACCAAAGTTAATAATACATTATTAGTATTGTCTTCCAAGCAACAATTAAAATCGTATTTAAGACTACCGTTAAAGGAATGTTAAGCATTCTGTTATAATAAATTATGTTTTATGAACCTACTGTTTAAGTACATAATAACTATTACATTGCTGCTCAAAATGGACTTCTTCCTCGAATGTTATGGATTTTCATGGACCATTATCTCTCATAAGGGATAATATGGTTGACTATATCGATCATGTACTTGTATCTTAGAGATTTGGCACGATCTAAACTTCGGCCTATACTCTTAGCAGTTTTGAAGGAAAATTCCTCAACTCAAACTGAATCAATAGCCATGACAACAGGAAAAAACTCTCGATTTATTTACCTATGTTTAAAAACAATCTTTTTTTAAAAGGCGCCATCATTTGGCGCCACATAAGGCTTATCCTTATGTGGCGCCAAATGATGGCGGGAATTTTCCAGAAAACCCTCATTGCAGAACTTATAAAGAAGTACTTAACTTAATAGAGAAGTAAGGAAGAAGAAGAAAAGTTGCGATGACCCCAAATAAATCGAGATAAGGACAAGAATATGATGAATAAGGTTTTCCGAGATAGAAAAATAATCAATTTATTTAGAGACTAGCCTTTGCCCGCGGCTTCGTACGCGCATATCCTGTTTATTCTCGTTCCCGTATAGCCTTTCTCATGAATGTGGCTATTATATACAAAAATAATTTTCCAAATCCGACTGGTAGTTCCAGAGGTAAGCTCGTTCAAACAAACAAACAATGTGAGTATTGATTAAGTAAGAAAAAATATCGGACACATTTCTTTCGCCATTTAAAAATTATAAAATGCAGGAGTGGGTGAGTGCTGGTGACGTCACGTTATAGTAAAAAGCGTTCTAAAACGTGACGTCACGCGAGTTTTCAACGCACTGAGTAGCGCCTGCTTTTTTTGTTTACGTGAAAAAAATACGTTACCAATTTTTTTGTAAAAATCTATCTAGATGGATAGATAGGTAAAACGTTTATTCGGTAAAGAAGAGAAAACACAAAATACAAAAGCACAGTACACAAATCATAAGACTAAAATAAAAACTATTAAAACAAAAATTTAAAAAAAAGAACAAACATTAAAAAGAAAAAGACAACACTATGTTTATGGCAATCTGTTGTAGAAGGTCCAAAGTACTTACCTATTTAAAATGTATTTGAAAAAGGAAAATCTAACGAACTAATTCGTTTTTTTCCGGAAAATACTCCATTGACATTAGACAAAATCCAGACAATCGACATACAACTATCTACAGGTAGTCAGATATTCTATTTCACACAGCCCGTTACAAAGCATATTGGCCAATTAGTCTAACTAATTAATGAGACCCGATGCAACAATTACTGGGATTAAGTTACAAGAGCTTTGGGCACTGTGTCAATCTACTACACAGGTAATACGTAATTCCCAGTATTCGTTATTCTTACCAATGAGGTACCATGCGTAAAAATTGCTATATGTCAATCATCATATACATACACACATGTAGTGATTAAAATAACTGAAATACTCTGAAGGAGTCATTGTACTCATCGATCTATTTGCGAACATATCTAAATGCGTTGATGATTTTTGTATCAATTACTTATATACACCTTTTTTCCGATTGGTAATCATCAAATGACTCCTTCTGCTCTGGGTGGAGCGGAAGGGAGTGTAGCTGACTCTTACTGACTAAAACCCATCCATGTTCCTCGAAATGCCCTTTGCGTTCCAGGGCTGCGGTGACTCTTTTGATCAAATTCCGTAAAAATTATAGATACCTGCAGGTGACAGAGACTTGTTCGAATAAAGTCCAATTCTGACAGCCAGTCTTACTCAGGATTATCGTGTTACCCAGTAACTAGATTCGGAAGATCAAGTAGAATGGCGCTTTATGTAGAATACTGGTATTCAGCGGTATCTGGTGAGACGGGAAAGTCCACAGTCCTGTTGGTAGCTAATTTGACAGTTGGTTAAAGGTAGATACGTTATTGACACCGGCCGTTAGGTACACTTTTAAAAACCACAATATAACCGTGGGAAAAACCTCTTTTCTCTTCAAACAACAATTAAAAAGCCATATTATTACTACTCCGCTGATTTCTTTACAAAAAACATGTAATTATTGAATCACTGAAACTCGTATTTGAGATTGAAAAATGGTCTAAAACTGTTAAGCCTAGCTCGATACATCATGTTTTAAAAAGTTAGAAAATAATTGAGGCTGGCCGAAAATATTTTCTTTTTTTTTGGGTAGAAGTCTTAAAATAACATGTAATTCAGTTTTCATTGGTTTCGCGAGTTGATCGTGTAGGGTGACCATTGTTGTTGCGAAATTTGTTCGAAAGAGTCACCGCTGCCCTGGAACGAAAAGGGCTTTAGAAGGAACACGGATGGGTTTTAGTCAGTAAGAGTCTGACACGCCCTTTCACTCCACACAGATTGGAAGAAGTCATTTGATGATTTCCCATCATTAAAAAAAAAGTGTGACTATTAAGAAAAAATATAGATTTGAAATAGGGATGGAAAATGTCAAAAAAAACCATCCATTTGGAAATCGGCTTACAAACCACTAAAATAGATCGACTGTTATCGACAGCTCATCTTAAGGCCACGACACAGCAGCTGAAGGCCCTTCAGAAAATAGTTTTTCAGAAATGAAATCTGGCTAAAGAATATGACCCGCACGGGTCGATCACGGTTAAGCAACGCTTGCCAAGGTTGGTCTGTGGATGGGTGACCTCTTAACATATCAAGTTTCCTACGTGCCTCGGAAAGCACGTTAAGCCGTTGGTCCCGGCTGCCATTTGTAGATCTTCAGTCGTTACGGATTGTCGGAAGCCAGTAAATCTGACTCCAGTCTAGCCAAGAACCACCGTGTTACCCAGTTAATGGGTTGTGGAGGTCTGGTAGGCAGCCGCTCCACGTAAAATACTGGTATTCAGCTGAATCCGGTTTGACTGGAAGCCGACCCCAATATAGTTGGGAAAAGGCTAGGCAGATGATGAAATGAAATCAAAACTCAAAGAAAAATTATGAATTTATTAGTGCATCGCTAGTCAAGGAGATTACGTTAAAGGGACTTAATACAAATTTAATTTAAGCTTAGCTGCAATCAAATTATTCACCGTATTTTGATCGAAAACAACTTAAAATAGCCCAAAATTCGCCAAAATATCCCTCTACCGTCCACAGTCACCCTACCACACACATCCACCCGTGAGAACGGGCCGGCAATCGAATCCCCTATAATCAACCAATCGGTACTCCGCAATTAGATCAGACAGACATACACTTCGCTTATGTATACATATTTGTTATATGCCTGTTCAAAACCTGCCATGCACGCTCCAATCTTTTTCGATGTCATAATTTCTTTGTTGAGTTTAACCGAAACACCTTTTGTTGCGGTTGTGGTGAAGGAATTCATTCGAAAGGAAACATGGACAGATTTTTTTTAAGCTGTTGAACGCCATTTTCACGTATACATGATAACCAAGCGCGTGCTTTGTACGCCAAACGTCACAAATATGTGACAAAAAGTACGGCAAATTTGTGGCTTAGCGTCGGGGGCACGCCGATGCGTTTATGCTCTAGCGTTCAAAAGGTTAAAGCGTTTACTCTCATGGTATATCAAACAAACAAGTTCTCATTCTTTAAAATACGAGTAATAAACCGATTTTAATGAAACTTGACACGATTTAACGGAATTTTTGGAATCGCTATGCATTTAACAAATGATTTGTGTGACAAATGCACGTATTTTCTATATCATTATCATCAACATTTGAGCTGAAAACGTCCACTGCTGGACATAGGCATCCCCCAAGTGTCGCCACTCCGGTCCTGTGCGTCTCGCATCAATCGGCTACCCGCGCCCTCACCAGGTCATCGGTCCACCTTGTGGGAGAATTCCAACGCGGCGTCTTCCGGTACGACGTCGCCACATCAAAAATATTCGACCCTATCGACTTTCTGTACTGCGAGCAAAGTGCGCTGCCCATTGCCACAAGTTCAGCGATTCTTCTGCGGATATCTCCAATTCAATGTCATCTTCTATTTGAGTAGAAGTATTTTCTCCAGGTTTCTACTATACAAATTGCCATTTGACTAAAATGTAAATTGAACGTTTAGATATCTACTTTCGCCACACAATGAAAACTATAATTTATATCCCTTAGCATAACATTTGAATGTTCAACGACTTGTCTAATTGCAGTAGCAACACTGCTCACCCCGTTACGCCTCATAAGCGAGGTGTTACGTGAATGATCAGTAAAAAGTGTTAACAAATGATGCATACAAAATACAGGTAGATTGTATCAGTTTGACGGACCATTGGGTTAGCTGGTTAGCAACTAAGTTGTTGGTTTCGAGTGTTGGCAGCAGATTTTCAGGGAAAGTAAAGAAAACCGGCCAAGTGCAAGTCAGACTCTCACACGAAGGGTTCCGTAGCATAAACCGAAAAAACACGTTTCTTGTATTTTTATTATTATTATTTTTTGCTGTAGCGGCACTAGAAATCACACTCTGAAATTTTTATCTGTCTACCTATTACGGTTCTTGAGATACGGCTGTATCTCAAGAACCGTAATAGGTAGACAGATAAAAATTTACAGACCCCCCCCTGACAGACAGACGGACGGACGGACAGCTGGGGCTTAGTAGTAGGGTGTGAGATTTCATTCGTAGTTATTTATTTATTCATAATATCAACGCACACCGTAAGTATTGGGATTAGGCGCTTGAAACTTTGAAGAAGGCTTCCTTTCTAAGGTAGATGAGCATCTAATGCCATTTTTGGAAATTCAAGTTCTTTAAGGGGCTGAAAAGGGAAAAATTGTTTGTACTAATCTGCGCGGACGAAGTCGCGGGTGAAGTCCTAGTTGGAATGTACTCGTATATTTGGGAGCAGTTATCAGGAAACATAATAGTTTTTTCATGTTGAATAGCTCGACATAGTCCATCCAAAGGTTGTCTGGCAGATATCACTGTCTGGGATAAAACCGCCACTGTACCCATAGAATTAAGTTTGTTTTACTATTTTTGGTGTACGATAAAGAATCCTGACTTAATATTATTAATTCGCAAGTGACTTTGTTCATTTTTAACTTTATCACGTCTTAACGGCTGAATGGATTTGGATAATTCTTGGCACGAGGGTGACGCGGACATCATATCCTGGAATTCGGATTACAGGTCTACCATCGATCAATGAGATACCGATATTTCGGCCACAAATTTAACATCTTCAACACAAATACACTTTTTAATTTATTCGTAGTATCAAGTAGAGATACCGCGAATACTCGATATTATTCGGGATTCGGCATTACTAGACATTTTTTTTGTTACTCGTCGAACACCGAATAATAGTATTTATTATTCGACATTTGGCGAATAGTGTTCTAAATTAAAATAAACTTTTAATGAACAGAAAAACTATCGACTTTAAAATAATTAAACTTTTAATAATCTTTAAAACCAAACCACACTTAGTATTATTATCCATATAAAAAGTTATCCAATTCAGTCATGTTGAAGTTAGTGATTTTTTAAATTTAATATTTAAAGTCCAAAAGGGGCAGATTGTGGTGCAGTTAGTTCAAGAGACTACTACAAGTGTAATATTATTATTTAAGAGGGATAAACATTTTTTATATTTTTTTTATGTAGGTAGAACTTTTCGCGGCATCTTTATTGTCTAGTATAGTATGTACCTATGTATGGTACGCTAATGTACAGAGTAAAGATAAATTAGGTATAACATCCTGCAAATCACGAACGAACTTGCCTTCAAAATAAATCAAGGCTCACTTGACTGCACCATGAGTTATGACCGCAACGTTCCGCGTTCGATTCCCGGCTCGTAATCTCAGCCCGGGGCCGGGAATTAGCCCCAATTATATATCAAACATAGTTTTTATTTCGCATCCCAATGTTTTTGGTTTTTAGTCGAAATTCGATGTTTCTATGTTTTGTAATTGGGCGGATGTTTTTTTCGTGTTCGTGTAATTTTGTGATGGATCTGTTTGGATCTAATGTTTCTAAACTTTTTGTATAGTTTAATTTCACAAGTAATTGTTGAAATTGTATTTCTTTTTTTAAGTTTTTGAAACGATCTGAAACGCGGTTACCGGAATTGTACCTAAACTTTTACCAAGTTTTTGAAAAAAATTGCAGCTTTTTGAAATAATAAATTAATCTCATGTGTTCTTATTAGTTTACTTTAGATTTTCTTCCAATAATTCAATTACCATTAACTTCATAAGTGATTTATAAAGACTTAATTCGCTTTAATTATTGTTTGGTAGAGAACAGCCTAAAAGTAGGTATTTATACTTTTTCAATCATCTTTCGTTTTTCAGGCCATTGTCTCACTGCTAGACTTGACTGCTAGACTAGACTCTCCACTGCTAGGCTTTCCCAAAGGAGGGGGCGGTTGCCATAATCGCCACGCTTGGCAGGCGGGTTGGGGATCGCAGTGTAGCTGTTGCAATGTACAGAGAATGCTGCTGCCCATTCTCTGGTGAGTCCCTTAGTCGCCTCTTACGACACCCACGGGAAGTGATGGGATAGTGCTATTATTTCACGTCCGACACCATACATACTGTCGACATACATCTTAATAAAACCACAATATACAAAGACTTTGAATAGATACATAGAAAAAACCAAACCTACTCAAGTCCCCCAATAACCCGGCCTATGTACTCGTACCAGTAAAGTGAAAGTCTGATAAATTACAACGTACGGTAAGAAGGCATGCATTACTGGCGACGGAGGGTAGGTTCTTGAATAAATTATGACATAATTCCTACCTTTTAGGGGTCCGTAGGAATTGGAGAATGGTGACCTGTGGAGACAAGTACCGATACACCGTGTAACAGAATAAACGCAATACCACTTAAGGGGTCATTGTACTCATCATTATGAACAACTTTCACTATGGGACCAACACTGAAACCGAGAAAAAAAAATCGACTGTCCCATACAGTTATGTGCGTATAACTCGACAAAATTCTGTTCGACTCTTTAAGAGGTATTGCGTTTATTCTGTAACACGTTGTGAAAAAATGGTGGCAAAAAAATTGATTAGAAAAAAAAATGAATGTCATCATTGAGTAAGCTTAGTTTCTGAGATATTTTCAGAAAAATAAATACATGATAATGTCAACGACTATACAGGTCAATCTTAAATCTTTATTAAACTATTATTTTTTTGTTTTACCCGCACATTACTGGCATTATTGAAGTGACAAGTGGTAGTAACTATTTTGTAAGTAGTTTTTTTCGGAAAAACAAACAAAATGAAAGAAGCCTTTTTCCAAAGTTATTCAACTGTGATTTTAAGAGATAAAATGCAAGTTTGCTTGCAAGATTTGGCAGATTACCAAGTACTTAGGTAAAATCAAATTAGGCCAACCAATAAATACCAACGGAACCGTCAAACACAATTCAAAACTCGAACTCCGCCAGAATTTTTCATTTCAAAAGTTAAAAGCAGCGGTTTGATTTAAGTGAATTACTAGTTAACGAACGTAATAGTTAGGTTAGTATTAACTGTGGTATATTATGTAGGTAACTCGCTAACTACGCTCAAGTCTTTTATTTCCAATAATTTCGGAATTACACAAATGCATCAGCTGTGAATTTCTCATGACAATTTGTAGGTAGCTTTTGTTGTGTTTGTGTTATATAGAGTTACTTCGGCGATTGTGCACTAATTTTACGTATAGATTTAATATATATATTTTACATATGTTTCGAACAAAGAAAAGAGTGGCTGAAAAGAGTAGAGACTACCGGAATAACAATATCTATGGGCGTGCAGTAGGCTACAGTAAGGGTAGGCCAGCCTATACATAATGCCCAAAAAAAAACTCACCACATTAATCAGGGTTTAAATCTGATGATGCGAATTTTCGTCGAATAATTTTTAAGGATTGTTAAGGATGGGAAGTCATCAAATGACTTTTTCCGCTCTGGGTGGAGCGGAAGGGTATGTCAGACTCTTACTGACTAAAACCCATCCGTGTTCCTTCTAAAGCCCTTTGCGTTCCAGGGCCGAGGTGACTCGTTCGAACAAATTCCGCAACCCTGGCAGTCGTGTCGATAGTCTACTACAAAAATGAAATACAGAGAAGTAAGCAGCCACACTGATATGCATATTGTTCCTGGAATTTGCAGGTGGTTGTGCAGGGTGGGCACAACAGAAAGTAAGGCGAATCTGTGGGGGGAAAATTAAATTTCCAACAGAACTTCGTATTGGTGCCCAATTATTAAAAAAAAACAAAAAAATATTCTTAGGGTCGAAAATCTGTCAACCCAAACTGCATTTGACGTAAAATTAAATCAACCTATAGATGGAGAATAGGTACTTCATCAAAACCGCTAATAAAACAACATTGTTACTGGTTATTCGAACCGTTTCTCGTCTTCTAGATTGTGAACTGGGCAATTTTTTACATTTGACGTTAGGTACAAATTAGCCCAAAAAACCCCGTCTCCTTCAAACCTAGAGGCTTAAGTTTTTAGTATGTTAAAAAACCGTTTCACGCCAATATCTTACATAGACTTCAACACCAAACATTAAAAAAAAACCTTAAACTAAATCGTGCCACAATCCAAGTTTAATTTCCTCAGACAGAACATACTGAAAGTGAGAAACTTTAAATTAAAAGTGTAGTTTACGTATTATCTACATCTTGTAGTTACAATGGCCGATTGTTCTGTTTCGTGCTACAATCTGATTGATAACTATCTCTCAGTAATTCGGTGTTTAACTGCATTTCTTGAACTTTTGTGTTGAACCCAGCCCTTGGTTTTTAATGCACAGAATTTCGACTGTGGAAATTCGTTAATTTTTGTGTTGCGGTAAAGAGTCGTCCTGCAGAAGGTGAGAAGCGACATGTTGTTCACATTTCCACCTGTCTGTGGAGATCTTCATGGGTAGGAGCACTCTTTTACTCAATTTTAATTGCGGTGTGGGTTCTACCAATTATATGAAAGGAAAAGGAGTCAGTGATAGCGTGACGGTTGACAGGGGAGAACGGAAGAAAAAAGTGTTGCAACAACCTCAAGTAACATGGGACAAGGGCAGAAAGATGTGGGTATAGCTAAGGAGTGGAATTCCCTGCCCGAGTCTATGTTTCTTGCTACAAACTTGGGGTCTTTTCCCAGGCAAACTCAGCAAGCAGAAATATGTATCGCCACCTGTATGGGTATTTATTTCGTGGTCACCACCACTAGCTTTACAGCATAGAAAGTAAGGTAGAAACCTGGACCTGATAAATTCAGCATGCAGTGACCAAACGGGGTGACTGGTGAATTATATTCCTTCTTTATTTTATGGTGAGTTCGATAGCTTGCAATAAGATTAGAGAGAGATAATTTACCTGTCCCATGGATGACTAAAATTAACACATTACATTAAAGAACGTACAAGACATTAAAAAATCATTTTTTATTAATTTTCGTAAAAAACGCGCCAAGTTACCGCTACTCGACAACAGATGGCGATAGCAGCGCCTCTGAAACAAATTGATAACGTTTGCGCATAAATTGCTCGTAGCAAATTGCACAGGTCGTATGATTAAAGTAAAGGCTAGATCATCGTTATTTGTAGATTTTGCAAGAGTTCAAAGGTATAGGTGGAGTGATCAAATATTCTGTGGAAGATTTAGGCCTAGATTTAGGGTGGACATCCTAACATACCGAGATACGTCCGTGTTTTGAAAAGCACATTAAGCTGTTAGTTGTTTGTCTTTCAAGTAATTAAGGAAGTCGGAAGCCAAGATATGTATTTCACACTAGTCTTGCACTACACGGCACTCTATAAGGATGGGAAATCATCAAATGACTCCTTCCGCTCTGGGCGGAGCGGGAGGGAGTGTCCGTCTTCCTCCGAATTCCCTTTGCGTTCCAGGGCCGCAGTGACTCTTTCGAACCAGTTCCGCACTACACGGTACCCCTAGTATTGTGTTACACAGTTACTGGGTTGTGGAGGTCTGATAGAAAGTCGCTCCATGTAAAATACTGGTACTCAGCTGCATCTGGTTGGACTGGATGCTTTTCTCGGGTAGGTATGTCAGACGATACCTACCTGTATTCTGCCGCCATATTATTATGATACTAGCTTTCGCCCGCGACTTCATACGCGCATATCCCGTTTTTTCCCGTTCCTGCAGGATTTTCCCGTTCATCATTTACAATAAGAATTTTTCATATCCGACTGGTAGGTAGTTCCAGAGATTAGCACGTTCAAACAAAACAACCAAACAAGCTCCTCAGCTTTAGAAAACGTGGATGGAAAGTGAAAAAGACTATACTGAGAGTATAGTCTTGTTGCGGAATTTGTTCGAAAGAGTCACCGCGGCCCTGGAACGCAAAGGGCTTTAGAAGGAACACGGATGGGTTTTAGTCAGTAAGAGTATGACACGCCCTTCCGCTCCACCCAGAGCGGAAGAAGTCATTTGATGATATCCCATCCTTAAAAAAAAATAATCTTTTTCACTTTGCATTCATGTTTTCTTTAGTCAGTGTCTTTTCTCATTGACCATATTACTCGTATATTATAAGTTTATAACACACATTCATAGTACCTATTATATTATATCAACACAGCCTGTGTTGATATAATATAATACTATGAATGTGTGTTAATTCAACTAAACTGGCCAATGGGTATATTAATTGTTTTTGACCATAACGTTCATTGTATGGACCTTAAAAGAGATTTATGCTCTGAGTTTGTTTCAGTATTTCTTTTCAAATTATGTGACTTCATAGAAAATAAACTTGTATTACCTAATACATATTATTTCCAATTTTTTAAGCTAATTGACGTTTTTTTATAATTTTATGACTGTTTTATTTTCTCATTATTAATTAAAATATAAGGTAAAATGTAGCTGATCTCATTTATTAATATTATTAAATTTATACTGTACCTCCATTTACAGCAAATAAAAATCTGATTATGCATATGTGAATATCCTGCTAAACGTAGGCCTCTTCAATCGCCTGTCCTTACTTGTACTAAAAGATCTCTGTCTGATTTCAAAATACTTCCTCCTGCATTCCTACGTTATACCATTACCGGCACAGGACATACCTATGTACCTACAGATAGCCATCTCGATACCTGCCTACCTCCTTGCCATAGGTACCTTGAAGATACGCCTTGCGTGTCCAAGTTGCGTGCTGCTAAGCAATTACGTGGATACTGCGGGCCGTAGTTGCTTTTCTTTTATTTGTATTGCTTCAGCCTTTTTAAGTCTAAGATATTTTATGTTAATATTTATGTTTATGTATGTAGGGGAATTTATTTGTTGAGAGTTCTTATGTACTTTGGTGGGTGTTAGATGTGTAGGTAATTCTCGGTTTGTGTAAGTCAACTGTCGGTGTTATCTTGGTTGTCGTTATTTTGGCCAACCAATTCTACAATTTTAGATATTCTGTACAGTATTTTGGGTTATAAAAGCTACAGAAGTAATTTAATTAAGAATAATAACTAGTATTCTGAGTATACTGATTGAAGTTCTCATATTAACCTCATAATTTTGAATTAATAAAAAAAATCTTACGGTCGACTCCTCTTTTCAAGTTAGAAGATGATGATGAGTGAAGATTACACTTTGATGCAAGGTGTAATCGTACATTACTTATTTTGTTGTGTTATTCTATTATTAAATCAAAGCTTAGCTATATTTCCTCCGCAGTCTTGCACTATGAAACTCAATGTTTCTTTGTGTATTAATTTATTTTTAAAATAATACCTAATAGACAAGAAGACCTTGATCCGTGAACTTTTAAAAACAGAGATTAACGGAGTGTTGTCCGAATGTTGGCTATTTGAAAATGCAATGTTAATAGGTCAAATAAATAAATTGAAGCCCGGAAAAAGATGTGAAATATGTGAGAGATACATCCTTGTTTTAGACGCAAGTCAGAACACGAAATTTAAAAGGGGTCAAATTACAGCACAAACAATTTGAAATTGCACGAACTGAAAGGTAATCGGGTATTTCGGAGGACCAAATGAAGCTAGATTTTTGAGTTTTTTAATATAGTTATTTAGATATATATATTATTATTTATACGATACACGGTAACACAAGACACCACCAAGACTTCTGCGCAATATTTCGTTACATTTTCGACTTATATTAATTTTGCACAGCGAAATAACTTAATAAACGATTTCTTAACTACACTTTGCATAATTTTAAATACTCAACTAAAACAATTTTGACACCATGACCTACTGCCAACACACAAAGAAAAACGGCGCATCTGACAGAAACTGACAAAAAACGGCGCTATCGGAATAAGGATCAATAGTGTATGGTCCGTTTAATTACAATGTGAGCCATTATTGGGTGTAATAATAGGCTAGGTATCCAATCGGCAGATTTATTAGACGCGTTTGATTGATAGGTGATCGATTAGGAATGGAGTGGTATGGAGCTGTGTTAGGTGGTTTATTTTTTTGGGAATTTCAAAGGTGCTTTAAGTAAAAAGGTAAGGAAAATAAATTATAATATTTGTGTCAAAAGTAAATCGATTTTGAAGCATTCTTTTGTTTATTTCAGTGACAGTTACAATTTTGATACCGCAGAAACGCACAAATACCTAGCTACAATGTGAGCCATTATTGGGTGTAATGATAGTCTAAGTATCCAATCGGACGATTTATTAGACGCGGTTGATTGATCGGTGGTCGATTAGTGGGGGACTGTGGAGCTGTGTTGGGTGGTTAAATTTTTTGGATGGTTATGGGCGAGTTTTTTTTTACAAAAATTGTGTTTAAATTTCGACAAATTGCGTTTTTCGATCGAGATAACTTAGGCAATGTTCGAATAAATAACATTAAAATTAAAAAAATATTAGTTATTATAATTATAAAAACGTATTTTAACGAATTTTGTTCACAGTTTTAAAATAACTCGTCGGCGAGCGGATGTTGAAAAAGATAACGACAGTTATGAAGAGTCTACTGTTTACATTAAGTTAGAACACAAAACAATTTAGTTTATTTATTTACGAAAACAATGAGTAACATTATTTGCGTTTCTTAATTTCAGACTTTCTTTTTTAATATCGATACTTTATCAGTACCTAAACCGCAAAAACCTAATAAACCGCAAAAATATCATATTCTGGATAAAGTTACTATTTCTTCGTGATATTTTTCTTGGATTTTTTTTAAAAATATTCCTGTGGTCTAGATTTTAATGCTTAAAGAAAAAAAAGGTTTTCGTATAACATGAGGCTGTATGTTATGTTATGTTAGAATATACTGGTATTGTGAGATAGCCGATGCCCTCCGCTGTCGATAATAAGGCTTATACAATTAGGTGGTCCTCTCCGCTAGTTTGACAACCTGCAACAAAAGACAGAGCTTAAAAATCATTTTAGCGGCTTCACTTCTTAATAACATAAAGTTGTTTATTTCACCATTTGTCGAGCTAACAATTGATCAAAAAACGCATTTAAACAAAATTATTGAGTGTTGGTTGAGTTAACTTCGAATAAAAACTCAAAAACTAAGATAAGCAACAACAGATATCTGCAACAGACCGTTCCAAAAAAAAAAAAATAGTCCCAATATCCACTCCAAAGTTTTCCCAATAAATTTTTTAATTGATGCATCGTTTCCCCAAGTTTTATTTTCCGTATTAATGCAAGTATTATAATCGAGGGACGATGGGTTTGATTTAGTGCCTGGAGCGTCTGCCGATCCTGTACCTTCACGACTCGACGTCGAGGTGACGGCAGAAATGGAAGAATTTGATGAATTATGATTAAAATTACTCGATAATTCGTCTTTTGAAGATGGAGATGGATGTGATATTGGGAGACTGGCATTCGATTATATACTTTAACTCAATAAATATAAACAGGGTTACTTCGGAGACACTGCGTATTTTTCTTTCATGCAATCGTAACCGCTCATAGAAAATATTTCACGAAAATTAAAAAAAAAAATATATATATTTATATGGATCTGGCATCACTTACAAAGACACAAAAGCGTAACTATGATTAATTAACTTCGGTTTTTTTTTTGTTCGAAAGATGGTAAAAAAAAATGCGTGTCCATTGATTTTAATAATTGTGCTTTACGTAAAATTTGCTCTCCTGTATGTATGATCCATATGAAAATTAGACAAAAGATGGGTTCATGAGAGCCGTACTTGCTTAACGAGTAGCAGATCAATTATTACCCACATTTTTATTTTGCCAGTTATTTATTACCTGAAGATTAGCTTTTATGTAGAAAATATTTCAAGTAGACAGTTAAAAATTATCTGACTATTTCAAAACTTGTCCTTAAGTACGCAAACAGCGGGAGTTTATAAGTAAATAATGTTTCGAGAAAAGACAAACGTAGTCTCACCTTTTAGAATATGATTGGGATAAATATTTTTCATGCAAAACGTCAATCAGGAGGTCTGGTAGGCAGCGGCTCCACGTAAAAATACTGGTATTCAGCTGAATCCGGTTTGACTGGAAGCCGACCCCAATATAGTTGGGAAAAGGCTAGGCAGAGTTTTTATTCCATAAATACTTAGCTAACTATATACACTAGAAATAAAAATAAAAACTCCTATCTAAATTAACCTTAAAATATGGCGTCAAAAAATTCATCCGCATCGCTGTCGACTGGAAGTGTACCCAAAAGACTGGTGGCATTGCCACGTTATATGGCAATGCTTATAGGCAGATGATGTTAATCAGAAAACTTGAGCAATAGGTATATTATTTCTTTTGTATCTGAAGTTTGACATTCAAGGTTAACTTGTGGTCACATAATTTCACTTTTCAGCTTTTAAAACTCAAGAAGTAAGCGTGTTTGCTAGGAATCTAAAATATAACTAAACCTTTTGTACGTGAACACTCTTATTACTAGGACCTTAAAGATTAATAAGTTTTGTTTCCTTCTTTGTAGAACCCGGCTCGTAATCTTTTAAAGTGTGACCCAAATGCCCCGAAGTTGACGTTGCGATGCAACTCCAGGGCCCTACTATGAAGTCTTAAAACGATCGAGATTTCGCTCCAAGAGAGTTATACATAGCGAATAGCACTATCCCTTTTACATCGTCGGAATTGGATATCATTAGCCGTCATAGTCGGGCACCAGCACTCTGCACTGCTGGAGTCAGCGCATAGGTACTTCAGCATCTGGTGCACGTACTTCACGATGTCTTCCACGTCAGTGGTGTAGTAGAAACGGGGAATATACACTGGGGTATTTGGCTTTGCAGCATGCAGTTTTTCGATTGGCGTAGGAGCTTTGCCGCAGCGGCTCTTACAGCTTCTCTGACGGTGTGACCAGAGACCGTTTTTATTAATGTCCGGTCCTGACATGGGCTGATAGTGATGCGTTTTTCTTTTAGTTTTGTTATAATTCTAGTTGATAAGTTTTTATCTTTAAGTGTTCCTGTGCGTCTTTTCCGGCAGCTTTTTTCTTTCTTTTTTCTTTCTTTGCACCGTCACAAAGCTGTCATCATCAGCCCGGTCCGTTTCCTTTTGACAAAAAATCCATGTAACTTCGCTCTCGCGTCCACCTTGTCAATATTTGATTCGAGAGGTGATATCCTCAGAGTGACGTGATTTGATTGGCTGTATATCATTATATTAGTGCTGTGGGCGATTTAGAGGGTTTTCTTAGAACCGTGACACATGCTCGATCTTTGGTTGACATTCAGGAATTTAGGTAGTTAACTGATCTTGTTGGTTTGTGGAAGAAACGATAAGTTAGAGATGATTGAAATTAATTTATTTAAAGGTGGTTAAAGTTGAATTGTTTGCAGAACTAGTATCGTAACACAATTCATTGCAATCAGAACGCAGGATAAGACCAACATAAAATTTTTGAAAGTAAAAGTCTAAAATGTATTAATATTAGGTTCTTACTAATGCTTTATTAAACAGGCAACTTTGAGCTATGATGACATCGGTTGGATTTGTAATTTATACTTTCTATACAAATATTATAAGTGCGAAAGTTTGGATGTTTGGATGTATGGATGGAGGGATGGGGGGATGAACAGATGATTGTTACTTAATCACGTCAGAACGGCTGAATGGATCTTGATGAGATCTGGCTAAGAGGTAGATTATAGTCTGGAATAACACATGGAAAACATAGGTTTTATCCCGGGAGTATGTCCCCCTGGGATCATTTTCGTCATTCACACGGGCGGAGCCGCGGGTGGCAGCTAGTTAGAAATAAATTCAAATAACCTTACAGTCTCATTCTTAAATTTCATTAAAATAGGCTAACGTTAATTATTTAAAATGTTCTTAAGTACTTACTGGTATACGTATTATAAAGTTCTTTATTCATAAACGTTCTCGTAACTCAAAATCCTATTGAAGACTTTATATCTGGTTTGACTTTATCCATAAAACTCCACTTGAAAGTTTCAAATATGATTGTTCCTACATATTCTAACAAACAACATCAATGAAGATTAATGAAATGCTAATTTTATTCAACCTTTGCAACAGGATATAGAAAAATACCGTAAAATTACAAGAACTTGAATCTTGAAAACCGTAAGTTATACGACTTTTTAATGTTCTTTTAACTTAAGACTTTTCGTGTAAAAAAATAGATGAAAATAAAACATTCTGGACTCTAAACAGACCGACCGTGGTTGAGGTAGATTTTTTTATTAAAAAAGATAACGTTCTCAAAATGGCCGCGGGCTGTCGGCAGACAAGTATGGTTAGCATAAAAGTGTGATTATTCTTTATTTCGTTTGTATTTTGAGTTGATATTAATATTTGTGCAGTAGCTGAAAATCTGCTCAAGTTATAAATTTGTTCCACCCATCTTAAAAAGTATCTATTTTTTTTTGTAGAATTAAGTATGTAGTATGTACCCATATGTATCAGAGGAGTATCAGAATATCTTTTTTGCTTTGAATTAGGCTATCTACGGTAGTTATGCAGCGAGGAAGAATCAAAAAGAGACGATCACGGATCAATTTTCAACGGCAACACAATTTAGCGTTTTTTTAGCGTATACCAATTCTCACAGGTATATCTAATCAGATTCGTGAGGGATCTGTCCAGATTCACAATGACTTAAACAACACGATATTCTTTAACTACCTTTGGCCGGAGCGCTAGAGCACCATGGCAGTTAAAACCGCTTACCCACCAATTTATAGGCTGGCATATAACTTAATGCGGACCCTGTCACCCTCTGCGGTCGGATTCGTTTGTTTTGGGTGTCTTTAAGTGACAAACTCACTAAGTCTGCCACTCTCAGGCCTCACCCAATGACGGCCGAAGACCATTGTGCGACAACAACTACACCTGAAAATTAAAAATAAAAAAAAAACAAAAAAAAAGAATAAAATTGTTTTAGTTTACAAAATAAATGATTGATTTATTTATTTTGTGATATGTCTAGTTTTAAATATTCTCATGTAAGTGAATGGTAATTCTTATGAGATTTAAATATTCTCATGTAAGTGTATTGAATTGTGTAAGTGAATTGTAATTCTTATTAATGTATGTAAGGAGGGTAAAGAAGTACCGGGTTACCAAGTCACTGCGTCAAATAGGCAGTTGGTATTCAGCTGAATCCAGTTTGACTGGAAGCCGACCCCAATATAGTCGGAAAAAGGCTAGGCAGATGATGCGGAATGTGTTACAAAATATTAAAAAATATACCTTTTTTTTTCCTACCACTCCTTACTTAGTACGGTAGGTACGTGTGTTATTTTCTTTAAACTAAGATTATAATAATTTACAAAATTTGTAATTACATTCTCTGCTACCGTATACATAAATAATGTTTTTAGCGACTCTGTCCAATGTACGCTCGCGATAAAACGGAAATTACGTTTTAATTCAATAATTTGTCGAAAAAATCATAGGAATTAAAAGTCGCGTTGACAGATTGATTGATTTATTTGGTTTTAAAAGTAATTTATTATTGACACTGATATGTTTTGTGGGAATTGGTGATGTCGTATTTTCCCGTGGGTATTAAAAATAAACAAAATAAACTTTGTACTGACGGCTGCTTTTTATAATGAAAATAAATTTTGAAGGTCATTAGTTCTCGCAATTACCTACATAAAAACAGTGATATTAAACAAAAAAGACGTAGATATCGCACTAGCGCGCCAATTGTTACAGACAAATTCAGACAATTGTTGTAATTTGCCAAATAGCCATCTCTTTCTGTATCATACGTTCCGTATAACCTATCTATTGCAGTTGTCCAGTACATTTGTCATAACAACGCAACGATATCTGAATACTCGCCGCTCAGTATGAACGTAGCGAATCTTTCCTTTGCTTAAAAATCGTTTTCATTCACGAACTATCATCGAACTATCTCGGCGAAAATCAATGTCAAAAAACTGTCACAATGATCAAAACAAAACAACAATAATGTTTTTATTTCTGAATTCAAATTTTGTACTCGATAAATCTTTTAAATTGATGGATAGGAAATTAGTATTCGTTTGTATTCGGAAAACCGATGATTGACGAAGGACATTAAGAAAATAGTTGTACCTACTGTACAATACGATTTGATTAAATAAAGCAGTTAATAATATTTACTCCTTCGTTCGTTCCTCACTTCGTGCCAAAATATTGTCGTTCAATAAGTTTTCTGAAAAACTGAACAAATGATTTGACTAGTTTTTGTAACGCTTACCTAACCTGAAAATATTTTGACACCACATGTATTGATGAAGGACCAAGAAAATGTTTATCCCTGATTATTTTTGAAACATCAACGTTTAAACTTCGAAACCTTGCCTCCAGGCATTAGGATATCATCAAACATTGTTCTAACCTAAAAAAAAATCTCTGACGCATACATTCTTTTCGACCAATAAATTGTTAAAGTTTCTAATGTTTCAAAAAACACCCGTGAAGGTTATATGTGGTGAATAAAATCATAATTATACGTTATAACATACATTTATCGCATTAATCTATCAGTTACGTACGGGGCATTAAAAGGAGCCTCTTTCGGCTTCCGACGCCGCTTTTTAAAAGTTTTTTTTTTCTATTTTCATTTTTATATGCCCAAAGATTTTTTGAGATTGATATGGTTTGAGAAGACAGTGTATGCTTCTTTTGATAGCGGTTTTATAGTATAGGCCAAATCCATTACCCAACTGAATTATTTGGGCTTAGTAGGTGCGATTTTTTTAATGTACACGACCGAATTAACGCAAAGTAGGAAGGAAGTGCGCCATGTGCAAATCCATACTAATATTATAAATGCGAAAGTAACGCGTGTGTGTCTGTTTGTTACGCTTTCACGTCTAAACCGCTGAACAGATTTTAATTAAATAGCAGATATACATAGATTAGACCTTGGAGAAGGACATAGGCTACCCTTTGTCGTGAAAAAAGGGCTTGAAGGAGTTAAAATAGGAGGTGAAAGTTTGTATAGGAGTCAATAATTATATTGAAGATAAAACCGTGAACCTTTGTATTTAGGCAATTGATAAAAAATAAATAAACGTATGATCAACGTTTTTGAAAAATTTGTTTCTTTAAAATGGCTGCCCAAAGTAACTATACCACGCGGGCGAAAAGCCAGGGGCAAAAGCAAGTTAGTAAAAAAACGTGAAAAATCAAATCGATTGAGTTATTTTGTTACGGTGGTTTGAAAAGTTTGCGCATAGCGCGCATCACGTGACGGAGGCCAGGCGCCATAAGACGATCAGCTGATCGTTTGGCGAAAACTGAATGTATAAAACTAAAAAAAAAATTGTAAATAAACGGTGCATTATTTTGCCTGCATTCCAAACTCCGTATCAAAAGGGAATTATGAAATCTACAAGAATTTTCATCCGGTAATTAATAATTAAAGTGGATTTAATTCCGGTAATTTATAATTTTTCCGATCCACGTTCAGTTTAAACATTTAGATATGATTATCAGGGAATTTATCCCTACACATTAATTATAAAAACTTTGAGAAATCATTCAAAATAAGGACAACGGTAAAGAACAAGAAAAAAAATCAGCCAATGAAAATGCACTAAAAATGTTAGCAATTTATTATTTTAGATCAAAATAAAATCCCTTTAATCAGTGTATTTTTTACTTGGATTTCTTTCGTTAGACGTACTGAAAGCTGTGTTAATTTGTCCACCTATTTTAAAGGGACCTTATATTTTTCATCCCCTGCGGTCCGACTTGATATAACATATCTAAATTGACTGGACTAGTCGATGTTCAAGGCTTTGAAGTTTTGATTCGACCATTATTGCCGATGAGTTTTAGTTGAAGGTCATTTTTTGAATAAGTAGTTCAATTGCTATGAAAATTACAGGGTGTTTAGTACGTTACGCGTCAACAATGTCACGTATTATTGTTTCATTCAATATAGATACGACAAGTAAATTATACAACAATGTATGCATGCATATTAAAATGTATGAACACTTGAAAATAACTGTTCATTTGACTTCAATTGAAATTCAACTTTAGTTTTATGACGGTAAAGCTGATTTTGGCTCAAGAAAAGTTTGTGAGATGTTTCCTTTCAAATCTAATGCCTCGCCGGTCAAAGACGAGCATAAATTATTACAGAATAAAAATATCAGTCAATAAGTCTTGAAATTAACGAAGCAAAATGATCTTAAATGCCTCGGAATAAGACATTGAATCATTTAAATATTTAATTAAACTTTTTCATTGAGAATTTTACGTTCAAAGTCAAAATGGCTTAAGTAGACTTTTTGATATAAAAAACTACTTAAAATGGAGGTATTAAAATATATTTATGCGTATTTTTTTTTGTGTTGTCGAGTGCTACCTCACTGGGCGTAGGTTCGAGTCCAGCCTGAGGCACGTTATGTATCGTTCAGTAATCGGTATTCATGAATGATTAATTACTTTTATTGTGAGTTTACAATGTCATCGAAGTTGTGGTATTATTTAAATAAAATCTGGAAACTGGGGCCCGGTCAATAAATTGCTCGAATGCTCAACTTGGGTCCATATATGATTAGACGTAATTTTGGAACCATATTAAGGCACAGACTTCATTTCTTTTGGCTATTGGAAATCACGTTTTTTTTCTGGTGATAACTTAAGTAGAAGTGCATGCAATGCATGACCCGGGAGTGGAACCCAGGGTTTAGATTCCCGGGTCATTGATTGTTATTTGGCTTTCCATTAATAATTTCACAGTAGCAGCCCGGAATTTGGAAGTCCATGGTATGTCAATGGTTGTTATTCCCATGCTTGAATCCTTGGTTGTTTTGGTTCAAAATCAAAATCAAAAGACATTTATTCAAATTAGGTTGAGTACCAGCACTTTTTGAACGTCAAAGTTCTACATAAAGACAGTCCCCCAAATCGCCCGCCCGTCATCACTTCCTAGCGTTTTAGCTGGGAATAAGAAGTGGTCGATGGAGCAGACATGTGTTAGAGTGGAGACCGCGTATGGGCAAACGTAGTGTGGGACGCCCTGTGGCACGACGGATCGATGATTTGAAGGTGGCTGGCAGCGGATGGATGCGGACCGCTCAAAACCGGGATGGTTGGCGATCTTTGGGGGAGGCTTACGTTCAGCAGTGGACGGCAATTGACTGATATGAAGAAGTGGCGCAATAAACTCCCCAGCAACATAATATCTGTCTGTTAAGTTTAAAAACTTGAATTTACATTTTCCCATCGGACTACGAGAGTAAATGAGTAGGGAGTGCACCTGTGTTTGCGCACACACTTGTGCACCATAATATCTTAACAGTCGGGGGGCTAAATAGAGCAGCTTCCGCCGGTCTATTCTGTCAAAGTCAAATGTAAAGCATTTATTTCAAATAAACCATTATCAGGTACTTTGGAATTGTCAAAGTCAGTCCGTCAAATACATGAAGCTATTGCACGTTCGAAAGCGTAGATCTCTATGGATATGATCGTGCAAGAAACTCCACGGACACTCTTTTAAATCATTTTATGATTACAAAAATCCTGGTTACATTAACCTTGTTGCTTGTATATGAGAACAACGCAAAGTAAGAAAAAACAATTTATAGTATCAAATATTAAAATAAGCCAGTGGCAACTAAGGGATGACCAGTCTCCACTGACGGCACCCGTTCATGAACATGACGCGTGTATCAGCACCACTCAGCTCAACCATTTTGAAGGGAACTGAATGATCCGATGCACGCACCACCATCAGCGAGACATTGGAGTAAATTTTAGTCCCCAAAGAACAAAAATGTGAAAAAAGGCCATGTTCCTATTCCCAAAAATTCAGCCTATAAAATAGTGAGATCAATTCAGAACTGCAGAATATTCCATGACTCTAACATGTGTCTTTTGAGAATACCAGTGAACAGAGAGCTTGGATCTTTCCAGACCGTATAAAAATGATGTATCATTCGAACAATCGTTTTCTTAAAAATATGATTCCCTATTATCAACTTTGCAAGTTTTTTTCTACAACGTCAATTTTACAATCAATTACAAAAATTTTACACCGAGATTAAGCTTAATNCGGATCGATGATTTGAAGGTGGCTGGCAGCGGATGGATGCGGACCGCTCAAAACCGGGATGGTTGGCGATCTTTGGGGGAGGCTTACGTTCAGCAGTGGACGGCAATTGACTGATATGAAGAAGTGGCGCAATAAACTCCCCAGCAACATAATATCTGTCTGTTAAGTTTAAAAACTTGAATTTACATTTTCCCATCGGACTACGAGAGTAAATGAGTAGGGAGTGCACCTGTGTTTGCGCACACACTTGTGCACCATAATATCTTAACAGTCGGGGGGCTAAATAGAGCAGCTTCCGCCGGTCTATTCTGTCAAAGTCAAATGTAAAGCATTTATTTCAAATAAACCATTATCAGGTACTTTGGAATTGTCAAAGTCAGTCCGTCAAATACATGAAGCTATTGCACGTTCGAAAGCGTAGATCTCTATGGATATGATCGTGCAAGAAACTCCACGGACACTCTTTTAAATCATTTTATGATTACAAAAATCCTGGTTACATTAACCTTGTTGCTTGTATATGAGAACAACGCAAAGTAAGAAAAAACAATTTATAGTATCAAATATTAAAATAAGCCAGTGGCAACTAAGGGATGACCAGTCTCCACTGACGGCACCCGTTCATGAACATGACGCGTGTATCAGCACCACTCAGCTCAACCATTTTGAAGGGAACTGAATGATCCGATGCACGCACCACCATCAGCGAGACATTGGAGTAAATTTTAGTCCCCAAAGAACAAAAATGTGAAAAAAGGCCATGTTCCTATTCCCAAAAATTCAGCCTATAAAATAGTGAGATCAATTCAGAACTGCAGAATATTCCATGACTCTAACATGTGTCTTTTGAGAATACCAGTGAACAGAGAGCTTGGATCTTTCCAGACCGTATAAAAATGATGTATCATTCGAACAATCGTTTTCTTAAAAATATGATTCCCTATTATCAACTTTGCAAGTTTTTTTCTACAACGTCAATTTTACAATCAATTACAAAAATTTTACACCGAGATTAAGCTTAATATCTGGTCAAACTGAAAAATGCCCGAAGATATCTTTGACAAATGAACCGAAATGTCAAAGTAAATGTATATCATTAGAAAACTCAAGCTCAAAACTCGGTAAAAGATTTTTTTTTATTTTATTTATTTGGCTCACCGACAATTGAGTACACTCATACAATTATGGGTTACATACAATCAAATTCGGGTCTAGTGTATCAATCCCTTACAGGTAAGCACATCATGCATTACATACTGGTTAAATTGAAATTATATAAAGGCTACTAACAATTAGAGGGTATTTAAATACACAAAGAACAATCAGGCTCCTCAAGTCAAATTGAAAACTAAAAATTGAAATAAAACATTAAAAATCATAGGCAGAAACAAAATTAAGAAATAAATAAAATTCAAATCGAATTAAAATCATAATAAAATTAAATAAATTCAAAATAATTAAAACATAACAAAATTAAAATCCAACAGAAACATAATCAAAATTAATTAAACAGAATCAATTAAAAACAAAAAAAATAAAAAAATAACCTAATAAATAAAATAAGATGGATCGGTTGTAACCGATCCATCTTATTTTATTTATTAAAAAAAGGTGATTTATTAAAAAAGGTGGTTTATTAAAAAAGGGTGACCATTGATAAAGAACTGTAGTTCTTTATCAATGGTCACCCTTTTTTTTTAGGATGGGAAATCATAAAATGACTTCTTCCGCTCTGGGTGGAGCGGAAGGGCGTGTCAGACTCTTACTGACCAAAAACCCATTCGTGTTTCTTCTAAAGCCCTTTGCGCTCCAGGGCCGCGGTGGCTCTTTCGAACAAATTCCGCAACTCAATGATGAAGCTTGCACGTTTAAGAGCGTTGATCTCAATGGAGAAGAACGTGCAAGATACTCTCTGCTCTCTGTTTTATTTACGTAAATGTTCAGTTACAGTCAGACAAATCTCTTAAAATCGACCCCAATACAAACTCATTCAAAAAATATCTATTACACCTAACAACACATTTTAAAAACAGAACCAAAAACAAAAGACGAAAAGTGACCACAGAGATTCGTTCAAATCTTTTTATTTTCCTCGGGTTCCCAAAGTTATCTGTGGCCCATCTAATCACAGTAGCCGAAGATAATGAAAGCTGCTGGTTCCCCGAAACATTGGCCGTAATTATACCACTGGTACGGCCAGCCTGCGGCAGTGTCGGTGGGATTTCCACTGTAGGATTTTGTGTCGGTTCGACACAAATTTTGCTGGCAAAATGAGTGGACAACGATGATGTTATTGCGAGCTAAATAGTGTAAATAACATTTCTTAAATATTTCAAAGTTCAATGAGTATTGTTTTATTATTTGCCGTTTTGATAACTTATGTGGCTAAATGGCTGAAAAAAAATCGGCAAATTTAAAATCGGTTAAACATACCACGGTGTTTTAACGGAGAACCAGGGAAATGTGATAATTGTAATAAATAAACTGATCTACAATATAACTATATTTTTATGAAAGATTATGAAAGAAAATGAAAAATGCGTAAACCGGTGGGTACCTATGTTTTTAATATCTCGGTACCTAATGTATTTTATCAATTTTTCAACTGTCTTAATTTCTTTGATTCCTGTGCATTTTAATTTAAGAAGTTCAAATAATTAGCTAGCTACATGGTTCGCAATTGCAACTTAAACTAAAAGTGGAAGTCTGGAAATAAGAAAATACATTATTAAAGAAGCTTTCCGGCTAATTTAGAAGGATTAAATCAACGCAATGGAGGGCTGAACCCTAGTTCAATCGACACAAACGTGTCGTACAAAATGGAAACCACACTTGCTCAAAACTCCTGGACTTACATGGAAGGAAACACCCTCGCCTCTAGCTCAGGTCACGCCAAGCATACATATAATGATCACTCTGCTTACCGTCATCAGCCGGAGACCAGTTTACAGCTGATACGAGGCTGTTTAGAGTCGTTACCGCGTAAAGGTTTATTAGTTGGCTTGAGATTTTTATTTGTGTAAATGATATGCTTGAAGGATGTTAGGAATGGGCTTTGCCTATGTTTTATTGGGAATAGAAAGGTAGCTTAATAGTGTGTCATCAATCTCTTGTTTTTTTATATTATTAAAGGCACTAACTACCACGTCATAAGTACATTAAGAAAAAAAAAATGTTCCGCGAGTGGTTATGTATATGACACTAGCGGACGTCACGCGGTTTCACCCGCGTAGAGTCCGTTCTCGTGGGAGTACAGGGATAAAATATAGCCTATGTTACTCGCTCATAATGTAGCTATTCATTGCTAAAAAAAAATTCAAATCGGTCCAGTAGTTTTTAAGTTTTCGTTACATACAAAAATACAAATCTTTCCTCTTTATAATATTAGTTCCTATATTTTAGTTTAGATATAGATTAACGGCGTACACAATATTTGCACTTCATCGCTACGTGTTACAAAAAACAATAGAACAAAGTAAATAATAGAAATACCTAAAAATTCAAGTATTAAAATAACACTATAAATTATTGATGATTTTACTCATTTATTAACCTTAATTCAAACTTAGAGTTCCTACACTTGTAATTTTACTCTATCCCAATTTAATTGCGATCGGCCCACCATGTACCTATGTCTTCTCTGTTATCGTCATATCAGAAGTCATCCCATTTAAATAACTAAATGATATATTATTATTATTCTCTTTATCATTTCACTATACATAAAGCATTCAAAAAAAATAAAAAATCGGCCAAGTGCGAATCAGACTCGCGCACGAAGGGTTCCGTACCATTATCTATAAAAACGGCAAAAACATCATGTCTGTAGTATGGAAGCCCACTTAAATATTTATTTGATTCTGTTTTTTTAGTATTTGTTCATCATTATCATTTGTGAAAATTTTAACTATCTAACTATCACGGTTCATGAGATACAGCCTGGTGACAAAAGGAGAGACGGACGGACAGCGGAGTCTTAGTAATAGGAGTCGTAGTATTCTGGGGATTTCCCGTTTCACCCTTTGGGTGCGGAACCCTAAAAAGCAGTAGTCCGTCGGTGTCGGGAACAGGGTCTAAGCTATCAGTGGTTAGGGCTCCGGAGAAGCGAACCTCCTCACAATACGAGCCGTATCGAGGAGTACTGCTTTCTGTATCAGGCCCTTTACGCAACCGCGCAACGCCAGCTATGACAGATGGTCGTCGAAGTTTTATTATTATTGTTATTTCTAGACAATAATCCTTCACACAGCCAGTACATTCATACTAAAAACTTTTCTTTTATATTGTCTTTGTATTGTAATGATGATTTGTATTGTAATATGATTGTATTGTAATTTGTCTATAATATGTATGTACCTAGAAATATATAAGTATGTTTATCAGTTTTCTGGTTGCCATAGCACAGGCTCTGCCTAGTTTGGGATCGGATGACCGTGTGTGAGTTGTCCGAAGATATTATTATTATTAATTAAAGGCATAAACTACACACTACACGTAACAAAGCTCCCTCAGACAAATACGAAACGACAGTTTAACAGCGATTAAAAAATATAAATAAAAGAGAGTTTAATCTCCCCAAATGATCACGCATACTACAAAAAAGCTATTTTTTTCACTTATACAGGTTGTGTAATATTTCGCGATGTCACAACGGGTTCATAGTTTTTTTACGATTTTTAGTGTCCAATATTCTAGACTATATAGGTCACTTTTTGTCCCGTTCACTAGAGATGATTTAAATCTTTAAAACGGGGGATGCCACTGCAAAAATCTTGTGCTATAAATACATTTTCCGGAAAATTGCAGACTCCGTAAGATTGTAATAAATCTGTATTATATTATGATTTCTGCAATACAGTAAATCCCATCTAAATTCAATAGTTTCCTATATACATATATCCGTGTCTTATTAAGATAAACTAGTTTACAATTTCACGCGATATTTTACAGTCTTACGGCGTTTGCAATTTTCAGGTGACATATACATATTTTTTAAAACGTTGCTCCACACTAGGAAATTCTCCTGTATTGTGGGTGCGTTTACAAACATACAAAGTCACATACACAAACAGCCAGACCCGGAACAACTATCGGTAGGCCATACAAATATTTGTTCCGTGCGGGAATCGAAACCGCGACATGCAGCGCAGCAGCCAATCGCTCAACCACTGCGCTAACCGTGACGTCACATTATATGGCAAAGAAAAAAAAAACAAAATGTCTTCTCTCAAAATATTAATATCAGTGCTGGGGTCGGCTTCTAAACTAATCGGATGTAGCTGAATAAAAACCGGTACCATATTTAACATTTTTCCAAAGCACGGAAGAGTCTCGGTAAAGGATGGTCACCCATCCACAGACCGACCAGTAAGCGTGTTTAACCTTGAAGATCGTACCATGCAGGTTTTATAACTTGATCTCGATCGAAAAGAAAATTGTGTCAGGCACTATAAATATTTTTTCATGGCTATGGAAAATAAATTTTCTGGTACAACGTACTTTTCAACATCAGCGTTATTGAAATAGCACTGAAAATTAAACCATAAATTAATTTCATGTTGTACGGCCCCATAAATTAATTTACACTATAAATTGTTGCAAAAATTCAATTCGTGTTTGGATTGAAATTCTTGATAAGAGTAAAATAATGTTTTAGGGCGGTATTACACAAATAGCTCGTGGCTAAATAATAACAGCCGCACGGGTTGATCTTCGAGGTTAATTAAGCAACGCTTGCCGAGGTCGGTCTGTGGATGGGTGACCATCTTAATTTACAGCGACTCCTCCGTGCCTCGGAAAGCACATTAAGCCGTCGGTCCCGGCTGTCATTTGGAGATCTTAGGCAGTCGTTACGGATTGTCAGAAGCCAGAAAATCTGACACCTGTCTGCCAACAAGTACCGTATTATTTTGTTACTGGGTTATGAACGCCAGATAGTCAGCTGCTCCCCGTAAAATACTGGTATTCAGCTGAAACCGGTTTGACTGGCATTCGACCCCAATATAGTTGGAAAAAGGCTAGGCAGATGTTGAGTTACACAAATACCTCCTGTAGTTTAGCCAGATTAGTCTATATGGTAAAGCAATGAGATGGGTGACCATTTGGTTTGTTTCGTCTTCAGTTGTCACATAAATGTTTTCACAACGATTGATTGTCAATATGACTGGCCTGTTGGTCGAGTGGTTAGTGACCCTGACTGCTAAACCGGAGGTCGTGGGTTCGATTCCCACTCAGGACAAATCTTTGTGTGATGAGCATGATCATTTGTTCTGTGTCTGGGTGTAAATTGTCTATAATATGTATGTATTTAGAAATATATAAGTATGTTTATCAGTTGTCTGGTTGCCATAGCACAGGCTCTGCCTAGTTTGGGATCAGGTGACCGTGTGTGACAGTGTGAGTTGTCCCAAGATATTATTATTGTTTAACCTTTTGTTTTTTAATATGGTGTAGCCTGAGCAGCACTTCTTCTTTACCAGTTTCAGCTGAAATCATCTGAAAACAAAAATAAGTTTGTTTGTAGCATTACTTTTTGTCAAATAATTGTTTTCTGTTTGAATACAATTGCAACAATTGCAACTGCTACAATTTAAATGCGTACCATGTAAAATATGTTAACTTCAAATAAAATAAACCCACTCTATACCGAGGTGCCTAAAGAACAACGTTTTCATAAATACAACAACGAACTCATCAGAATAATTGTACGTGTGGTATTTATATTCTTTTTGCCTACCAAAATGGATAAATACTCACCAAATCTTGTTTTCCAGAAATACAATGTTACTTCTGTTACTAGGAGAACTTGGATGCAAGAGCGAGCTAAGCAAGCTCAGGATTTGGGGCACCCCGACGCGGACAGGTTAGGTAAGAAGAGGATAGCGGGGTCTAATGAGCGAGGGAATCAGACACCGCTATCTCCTTCGTGGTTGTTTTTTTAAACCATAGAGCCATAACGTAACATTATATTTCTGTATTCCCCATAGGATTAGGCAGAGGACACACACACATACTCATTTTTCAACAGTTCTAGAAAAAAAGATCAAAAAGTAATTTTGCTAAATATTTTCAACTCTGTTGAACAAATATAAAACAAATATACCAAATAATTTCCTATGTAATGTAAGCATTTGATTGTGTTTAGTTAATTTATTCCCATCACTTCCCATGGGTGTCGTAAGAAGCTACTAAGGGATTCACCAGAGAATGGGCAGCGGCATTCTCTGTACTTCTGTGCATTGCAACAGCTAATATGCTTGTTTACACTTTGTCAACAAGCATATTACAAATTAGAAGATTACATTCAGGATAAGAATGCTTGGAAACATGCTGGTCCTGCTCCATTGGACAATCAAGGGTGTAGACAAAATCAAAGTGGTTGATTTATGAATTAACTTTATAGATATACTGTTTCTTTTTTGTGTTTTTATTTTCTGTTTAATTAATGGTCATTAAGATTATCTGTAAATATGTGAGTACCATTTACCTAAATTTCTTTAGAAAATGAATAAGTTTACCTCTGCTGGTAATATCTTGTTCTTATAAGTAGCATCGTCCTCACATAATATTAAATTAATTTTTGTATACTTACCAAATTTGTAAAATCATAATTTGAAAAGAGTAACTATGGAGTTTCTTGTCCGTTCTTCTCCATAAGAATCTACCTTTCCGAATGGACAGTAGAGTCACTTTATTAATGTAATTCTATTATTTTTACTGAACTGTAAACGATGACGTTCAAAAGTGCCGTTTAATGGCCTAATTGAAATAAACGTTTTGACTTTGACTTTGCTACTCTGCTATCACCAAACCGCCTGCCAAGCGTGGTGATTTTGGCAAACCCGCCCCACCCCCCCTTGGGTGAGGCCTATGTCCAGCTGTGGACGTCTTTCAGCTGGTAGCTTTTGCCCGCGACTTTGTACGCGCATATCCCGTTTGTTCCCGTTCCTTTTGAATCAATCTATCTATTGCTGAAAACTGCATTAATATCCGTTGAGTATTTTAAAGATCTAAGCGAACAGACAGCGGAAGCGACTTCATTTAATACTATGTTAAGATAAAGATGCCACTTCTGAATATGAACCTAGCTACGCTGGAGTTGGTATTTTGAGTTGCAAAATCAAGTAGCGGTGTTGAAGGTGTTCACTTATATAAAACTTTGTCTTCAAAACATTTTTTTGAAGGTCCTGAATTAATAGGTATGGTATCTTAGCTACCTACAAGAATCACTTTTAAACCTCCCCTTCTACTAAATAATTGTCTGTATGCCGATTCAAAATGGCGTCCACCACACCTTGAATTTCGGAGCTCTAATTAACGAGTAGCCTTCCACTGTCCCCTGTCACATGCAAATTATATGGGGCCGTATTAAAAACGTCCCTACCTACCCTTCACCTCATATTTCATTAAAATATTTAGGGAATAAAAATAGGGTAGGTACATATGTGTCATTTATTTGACGTGAAAAGACACGGTCTTCAGACAGACTGGCGCGACGTGACAAGGCGACAACGCGTTTTTATTTAAACTAAAAACATTTATCTATTTACAGGCAATTTTGAACTGTCAAGGAGTCGGTGAATCTGGGATATGAAGCTATTTGATAGAAAGAAACATTGTTTATTCTGCTCAAACGATCACACAGAACAGATAAAAAAGAAGTCAATATTTTTTTATTTAATTCGAAGTAAATAAAAAAGTAAAAGTCAGTTGCTGATTTAGGTATATCAAGGTTGCCCAACAGTTGCGACAACTATTGGTCAGCCGATAGAAGCCTATAGAGGTATGCGGCACAGAGAGTAAAGTCCCGCATACCTCCACTGAAAATGGGAGGATCCTCCGACCAGACGGTTGTTGTGTCTGGTGGGCAACTGCCCGATAGGTAGTATTCGGACTATTGTATATGTTCAAATCGCACGGAGAATTTTGCTTGCGCGATGCAGGATTTCGTTGTTAGTTCGTCGTAGATGGCGCTGCGGTTCTTTTTGTTGCCGTACAAATTTCGTTTCTTAGTTTTTCATGTGGCATTATTGATGCCGCTACAAGTCCACTGCTCGAAATAGGCCTCCCCAAGTATCGCGATCTCGATTGGTCCTCGCCCAGAGGACTCCTTCAGTCCCTGCCAGGTCATCCGTTCACCTTGTCCAAATCTGCATCAAAACTTCCCAACACTTGTGGTGCATGCTTAAGGAATAGGGATGTTGCCTGGGTTAAAAAAATATGAATATATTTAGTCCGTCAGTTAGATTATTGAAAAATATTGGATAAGTATTTTTTATTTTATCAAATCAATAATAAATTACGAAGATAAAACGCATCAAAGATAAGGAGTGGGGCTTGTAACGTCACTTTCCAGTAAAAAGTGTACTGGTAAGTGACGTCACACGATTCTTTGTTTACGTGACAAAAGAAAAAATACGTGTCCAATATTTTTTTGTGAAATCTATCTGACGGAATTATAATTATTTTTTTAGTCAAATATCTCATTGAGTCCGCCATTGTTTTAAATAAATAAATAATTATAATCTATCATTGATAGGTACTATAGGGGCTTTCTCTATAAACATTTTGATAGGTATCCGTAATATCATATTTTAATATAACTTAATACAATTAAATATAACGCCGAAGCACTCTATCGAAACTGTATTGAGTTATTAATAAAATTAATGAATAGCCATTAACGATATTAATGTGACCTTTTAGGTAAATTAACGTTTTTAGTAAATTAATGCTCGTGTTCTCGGGGGTGAGCATTTTACATAGGAGATTACTATAATTCAATTAGGGGTTATGTAATGTGGGTATGTAACGTTTTATGTATTTATATTACTAGCTTTTGCATATCCCGTTTTTCCCGTTCCCATTTAGCCTAGAGCATTCCTCATGAATGTGGCTATCATTTTCAAAAAGAATTTTCGAAATCCGACTGGTAGTGCCTGAGATTCTGCCAGGGTTGCGGAATTTGTTCGAAAGAATCACCGCGGCCCTGGAACGCAAAGGGCTTTAGAAGGAACACGGATGGGTTTTAGTCAGTTAGAGTCTGACACGCTCTTCCGCTCCACCCAGAACGGAAGAAGTTTTCTTATTTTCTATCCTTAAAAAAAAAAGTGCCCGAGATTAGCACGTTCAAACAAACAAACTCTTCAGCATTATTATATTAATATAGTATACATAAATGTGTAGGTAGTGTTTACGTCTAAAAATAATTAAGGCAGCATTGAAAAGTATAAAAAGTTTTTTTTGTTGGCTCGAACCGTTAATGACTTCTTTGTATTGATATCCTCGCGTTTAACCACTATCTCACCTGATGGTAAGCGATGATGTGGTCGACGATGGAGCACGCTTGCCTAGAAGAAACAGTCCCCAGATTGAAGCAATTGAAACTCGGACTCTGGTAGGTAATCCCACTCATTAGCTGTTGGCACAGTGAAAATATTTCCAAAACATTTTGTGCTTATGGATGTCCACCATGTACCGGTGGCACATCGGGAACGCAATTTCACTATCATTTGTATTTGCGGCCTCAGCACAAGATCGCATTACCACTTAGTGTTACTTGCCAGGTAGTGACCTGGCAAGTAAAGATCATGAAACCATACTTAATACATGCTATCATAAATGCGAAAGTAACTCTGTCTGTCTGTCTCTTTGTTACCTCGTTACTTCTTAACGGCTGAACGAATTTGGATGAAACTTGGCAAACGGGTAGATCATGTCCTGGAATAGGACTTAAACTATAGAATAATTTTCAACATTCACGGAGGCGAAACGTTGGCAGAGTTTAGTTTATAAAAAATACACGAAAAAATAAAGTTTGACTACAGTTCTCTGTATACTTAAAAGGCCTATTTTACATGCCTAGGTATGGCAAATATCTAAATCAAATCAATTTTATTTCACATAAATATGGACACGTACGTAGCGTCAGCACCCGGTTCGAATTAGGCGTTACATATGGAGAGGAACCGGCTGGCTAGTTGAGCTTAGATACTACCGATTAATATGACTGAATTGGTACTACAATAGTACCGATATAGCTCTAAGGATCTCCAAACTTAATAGCATAACATAGCTCGCAGAACACAAAGTCGATGGGGCCGTAACTGAAAGGTTCTGTAGTGGCGACCGCGTACCGGGAGACGAAGCTTTGGAAGGGCTCCCACAAGGTGGATAGATGACCTAGTGGAAAACATAAAAATAATTAATCTACACTTATCGATAAAATCGTTGGTACCCCCCCCCCACTGATTGACTATCAACGCTCAGCCAGAACTACTAGTAAAACTAGAAATCTAAAATGTGGAATTTAGGTTTATTTTACAACGTTGGTATCAGAAAAAAAAAAAATTTGGTCAATTTCATGTGAAAAACTTTATTTTTTGAAACCAATACGCAGACGAAGTCGCGGTTGCATCTAGTTCAATATAATAATTGCTCAATATAGTAATGTTAGAAACACATTTAGGAATTAAAAAAACACATAATAATGTCAACAAAAATAATCAGATAAAACTTTCAAGCGGAAAAATTATAAATCTTTAATTGTGTTGCAACACTTGGCCAGTTACAGTTTTGCAAACTGTTTTTTTTCTTCACATGGCAACTTATTTAATAGAACCTACATTTTGCTATCAGCATCAGCAATTATATCAAAAGCCAACATCAAACCACAAAAAAATACTCTTTAGTTCCGCTACTCAACAACAGATGGCGCTACTAGTTACTTCACCAACATCCATCTTTTAAAATTGACATTAAATCATTTTAATTGCACTTAAAACGCATATAAATTAGCAAAGTAAACTCCATTGACGTCTGTCAGTCTGTTTTTGTCGCATGATATCCGAAACGCGTGATAATCGCAGCTGGTAATGAAGTCATTATGAAAGATTGGCCTATTAGGTAAGAGATTGAACTGTTCGTTGGTGGATTAATTCGTCTTGTTTATTTAGTGTTTATTTTGTAATTTCTTTGTTGATTGTGAATTTGTGGTGATGTTTAAGGATAAGTGGAGTAGCTATGAAGCTTGGTAACTGGAATTTAAGGCCGATTTATCAGGCTGTAAGGAAATTAGATTAAAATGAAATAAGTTAAGGTCTGGGTGTGAAATGGTTTGAAACTATTGCGGGACAGAGATTTGGCGGTTGGCGCTGGTTGTCGAAGTATCTGCCGACGCATTGTTTCACACTGACATCCTGTCTTACTATGGGATATCGTATTACCTACTAACTATTTCACAGTTGTCCGAGGCAGGCCAAAGAAACGCTGGCGTGACGTGACGATTTAGACTCGTTCCTGCCGGCTGCCTTGATGGCAAAACATAAAGAGCGTCGGAAAGCTATGGGGGAGACCATTACCCAGCAGTGGGACAGTATAGGTTATGAAAAAAAAAATGAGGTCAGATAGGCAGTCACCTCACGTAGACTGCTTCAGCTGGATCCCGTTGGGCTGCAAGTCGACCCCAATATCGTTTAAAAGGGTAAAACGAGTAGTGGGGCTGGGTAAAAGTATTCAAGAAATAAACAACTCTACTATGAGAACAACCCTGAAATATGAAAAAATAAATGAGCTCTTTGATTCAAAAATAATATTTATTGATGTGTAACATCTTTCCTTTCACTTTCCTGCAATATGTGGGAGTGATTTCGTGAAATGGTACGCAAGTGTGTAACAGGAAGCCGAAGAAGCGCGCGCTATTTGATTTGACTAATGTGCAGTTGGTACTTTTAATGTTAATGTTGCTTTTTACCAAGGTGAGACGTCAGATGTTACATCCTATGCGACTACTGTAAGACTCGCTCGTTTTTTTTATTATTTTACATGGGATTCATTAATAGAGGCCTTAGCCCGTGGCTAAAATATAACAGCCGCACGGGTCGATCATGAAGGTAAAGCAACGCTTCAAGCTGTTGGTCTCGGCTGTCATTTGTAGATTTTTGACGGTCGTTACGGGTAGTTGGAAGAGTCAAGAAATCTGACATCAGTCTTGCCAAGGAGTACCGTGTTACCCAGTTAATGGGTTGTGGAGGTCTGGTAGGCAGCCGCCCCACGTAAAATACTGGTATTCAGCTGAATCAGAGTTAGGGAAAGGCTAGACAGGTAATGACTGATAGAGGCCTAAGTGCAAGTTTTTTGACGTTCTCGATCCCGTTGACATAAATGACCTCACTCAGTTTAAACTGTCCGAAAAAGATCGACATGTGTTGTTTTTAACCCATTCACAAATATCATTCCATTCTCAATTTTCTGTAAGAAAGGTGTCGGACGTATAAGAATAGCAACATCCCATCACTTCCCATGGGTGTCGTAAGAAGCGACTAAGGGACTCACCGGAGAATGGGCAGCAGCATTCTCTGTGCATTCCAACCCGCCTGCCAAGCGTGGCGATTATGGCAAACCCCCCCTTGGGAGAGTCCTATGTCCAGCGGTGGACGTCTTTCGGCTGATATGATGATGGTGATGATCATTCAATCTAGACGGCGGTGGCGCTTATTCAGTTTCAATGCAAATCGACGGTTAAGTTTACGCGATCGAGTACGTATAGAACTCGCATTAAGCTCACAGTGTTGTGCAATTCTAACTTAAACACTTACAAAGATAAATTCAACAGTACCTACCTGGGTACCTGTATCTTATTAAAGAAGAAATCTTTTTACGCACCTGTTCTCCGGGGGAACTTCTCTCTCTGTCTGTCTATCGGTCTGGGACTCTTACCTACCTAAAGCCACCCCGGCGATCACCATGCACATGGAAGGGACCCGGTTACCTCATTTACGGCCGGTTTCAATAACGTATCTATCTTAAATCAACTGTCAAATAGCTTTTGTTTTCAAGGATCAAATGACTTATTTCGATCTGGTTGGAGCGGACGGGCGGGTCTGACTCTTACTGATTAAAATGCATCCGTGTTCCTTCTACACTGTCACAACTGTCAAATTAGCTACCAACAATAGCTGAAACGTCATGTCAGCTACTGTTGGTAGCTAGTTTGACAGTTGATTAAAGGTCTATACGTTATTGATACCGGCCGTAAATACCACTCTGGAACTCCGCTTTGTGGAACGCCTATTAGGGGAACTTCCCAGATTCTTAATTTCATCTGTAGCTAGACTCCTTCAATAATCACCATTGTCATTCGTATCTTGCTTGTTTAGCAAGTTGTTTCTGGTTAATGCAGCTTATCTTTGTTTAGCTTCGCATTTCAGTAGTCACTTTTCATTATATTTTATTCCTATTTAATTTTTTAATTTTCTTGTTCATCTTGTTTGATTATCTATACGCACTCAAAAATTTCCTCAGTTCTCCTCATAATTTGCAAACTTTTCCATTATGTAGTAGATCGTAGTCGATTTTATTATCAAGCAGAAAGTTAAATTGTCCTGAGAACTGTTGTGCTTCATAGCTACCCTAAAATAAAACAATAGCTAAGAATAAACCAGAATCAGATCATATCCAGTGGGATATGATCTGACTCTAAGTTTGGTTTTTAAATCAAAATAGTTGGAAAAAATATGTCATCCAAGTAAACGGAATTGCGTATTTTGCTATCTTGTGACGTTACAGTGGTGTTGTTAGGTGTGGAGTACCACCCAGCCGGAGATTACGGAGGTCGCATACATTCCCGCGATCCCCGGCATAGGTGGGAGATGGAACACCGGGGTGGTTTTAGTCAGTAAGAGTCTGACAGACCCCTCCACCCGCCCCAGGCGAAGGACATCCATGAGGATTTCCTCCCATAATAAAAAAGGTGGGGTAACACTAAAAAATTACAAAACTTTTTGACATAAAAATACAACCGACTTCCAAATAACAAAAACACTACAAAATATAAAAGATCTTTCATTTCCGAAGTCGGTGGTTTTGGTTGTTTCTTCGTTTTTAACACCGACTTCCGAAATTAAAGTTATTTTCGTAACAAGATCAGCACTCCCAGGGATAACCTCCTTAAATCAAAGAGCCTCCGTGCCTCGGAAAACACGTTAAGCCGTTAGTCCTGGCTGTCATTTTAAGACCCTACGGATATTCAGACAGAAGTCAGGTAATTTTTCACCAGTCTTGTCAAGGGGTATCGCATTACTCAGTTACTGGGCGATGGAAATCAGAAAGGCAGTCGCTCCATGTAAAATACTCACATTAAGACTGGAAAACGACCTAAACATAGTAGGAAAAGAGCTAGGCATCTACCAAGCCTTTTTCCTACTATGTTTAGGCCTAGGCAGACTTGTAAGGCAGGCAGTACATTCTCACGTCACTGAGCTTAACCAGATAAACGTGCGGTCATTGACCATCATAAATTTATTGACATAGTCAATTTCGAAAACAGAAATAATGAGATAAATTTGTCCTGAATCGACATCTACCGTGATCATTTACTTTTTGTAGTAAAGAAAACGATTCATAATGTATTGTCTGGGTACCTACTAATTTAAAAACCTTAATAGGATGTAAAATAATTCAAAACAAATTAATATTAAAGCGCTCTTCCTCTCTCTACTTATATAAAATTTGCTGTGCCCGACAGGGTCCATACATTATTGTTTTTATTGCAATCCACATTATGGATTGCAATAAAATATTTGAGATTTGAGAAATTAAAGAAAGGTGAATGAACTTTATTGCAAATTTATCTGGCGCCCACCATAGTCTACAATATAAGTAAAAATATATGGGAGCTAAGATAAATCATACAGATCAACAGGAAGAGAAAACTCACCGTATCCCACTCATATTTACTAACCGGCCCTTTCACTACAAACCAAGTCAACACACCCATATATTCAAAATAGACCCAAGAAATAAACTAGGAAAATGGTGGGATGAAGCGAATACATGAATATAAAGCGCTTAATGCATAATGTAGTAACATGTTTAATGTATATGTGTCGCTTTTTCTCAAGCGCTGTTCTAGCTTGAAAGTGCCGCTGCAGACCTGATTCTGGTGTCGTAGGCGCTTATATTCAACATAGTAACGTCACTTTTGCTGTAGAGTTGGTGTTGACAAGAAATTGAAGTAGCGGAAGGTATTGGAAATTCGTTTCTGTCATGGTTGGGAAATAGGCCGACGGATGCCACATTTGAAGGAAAGCGTTCGAGTTTACGTTTCTTGGATCTTCAGGTTGACTTAGTCTATGTTTTGTCGAGCTAGTGAAATAGCAAAAGTTGTGCTTGGGTTTAAACGCTTAAGAAAATAAGTTAGTTAACGGCATTGCGAGCTTATAATCTTCATGTGTACCTATTTTAGCCACATTGTAAACACAATTCTACGTAAACTTGAAACAATGTATATTCTAATATTGATAGCAATTGTAATAAATAAGTGTGTTTCTTTATAACTTTTGCAAATCACCAACAAGGTAAGGGGAGATAACTCCTTCTGTAATTTAAACTCAGTAGCTGGATGACCGAGCTTAGCTCGTTTTTTTTTGGTAAACGTTTTCTAAAAATGAAACTTAGCTTGATAGATTTATCGCCCTTTAAACCCCCTGCATACCTACTAAATTTCATGAAAATCGTTGGAGCCGTTTCCGAGATTCAGATTATATTTATACATACATATATACAAGAATTGCTTGTTTAAAGGTATTAGATTCAAGGGCTCTCTCCAAACGATCGTCTTTAACATATATGGACTACTCAATGTCGCATCTAAGTTTTCTGTAACTTCTATATACGATGGCACATTAAAGAGTTATTCTACCTAGATTAAGATACGTAAGTACAAGATTTTTATCTAACATAATAATTAGCCTACAACGTTTTCTTCTGAGAAATAGGCCCCAAAAAGCACTGGCACATTGCAGTTAAGTTCTTGATATAGCCATAAAAAACCTAAATTCCTTACCCCATGACCCGATAACCAGCTTGAACCCATACGAAAAATTTTCAAAACATAACTCATATTGAACATCATACTTACTCGTATACTTATAAACACACTACAAATCGAATTTTCGAACGTCGGTTAGTGATTTCAAAACTTCGGAACGTGAAAAACTGCAAGAGCACCTTCGGGCAAAAACCTCGGTGCGCGGTGCGTTTGGAGGGACAGAGAGGGCACGAGGATTGAGCGAGAGGGAGGAGAAAAACTTGCGTCGGCGCAACCACGCTCGCATATCTGGGAAGTGGAGGGCAAAGAGTATGCTGTAGATGGGCGAGAGAGATTAAGGAGTTTCTGAATTCGAGTTGTAGTATTACGTCAACTGCCAGGGTTCCGGAAATGTTCGAAACAGTTACCGCAGCCCTGGATCACAAAGGGCATTTGGAGGAACACGGATGGATTTTAGTCAGTAGGGGTCTGACACACCCTCCCTCTCCGCCTAGAGCGGGAGAAGTCATTTGATGGTTACCCATCCAATAAAGGGGTTTACGTATGTAGCTGTAGATTATTTAACGACTAGGACAATGTGACGAGGATGGTGCAAAGAGGTTAAGAAATAAGTTTGTGTCGTTACCACAAAGGTACAAAGGCGGATTAATACCTTAGGCATTCTCTACCACGGCGCGTTGTGTTCCACGCGCGCCTCAAAGAGATGTCAGCATAGAAAACCGGGCCCGGGTTGCGGAATTTGATCAAAAGAGTCACCGCGGCCCTGGAACGCAAAGGGCATTAGCAGGAACACGGATGGGTTTTAGTCAATAAGAGTCTGGCACGCCCTTTTGCTCCACCCAGAGCGGAAAAAGTAATTTGTTGATTTCCTATCATTAGAAAAAAGGCATTCCCTACCAGTCAAACAACAGTGGTGGGAAAAATATAAGGTGAGAGAGAAAGAGGTAAGCAGCTTACCTTACCTTATCTTTTTTATCCTATCCGCAACCCTGGCAGGCTCTAGCCCTAACGGGCCCCGTTTTCTTAAACTTAAGTTATCAGTGTTGAATCAGTGCTTGCATATTCTACCTATTCCCCCATCTACGTTGTCTCATCTTGGACGCACGTCGCTTCGTCGTAAGTCTCTTTTGATGTAGCGCGCAAAAACTCGCAGGTACAGGCTAGTCCATTCAACACCTAGATTTGTTTATAATTAATTGTCATTTTTATCTTTTTGCTCATAGGGCACCGCTTTTGAGGTTTCTGTTGGCTTCTTGTGCTGTTAATTGTGCCTTTTAACTGTTAAGCTGTGCTGTAGTCGATTATGCTAAGTATTCCGTTGGTTTCGCGATCGTAAGCGAGGCTGTTGAGTGTGGGTTCCTGGATTCCAATATCAGGTCGGTTTTTTCATTAGGATTTTCTTAGTAGTAGAACGGAGTTTGGAAGTTGGTGGTGTAACGTGGGCATGGGCTTCTGGAAAGCGCGTAAAGACATAGGTCCTGCGAATGATATCTCCTCGGTTTTTAATCGACTTTCAGAAATGGAGGAGGTATTCGATGTTTTTTATTGCAGTCGTTGCTTAAAAAATGGACGATGAAATATTTTAAAATTAAAATGATTGTGTTTGTGTTTTTTTTGGTTCAGGTACCTAGTTATATTATTAAACGCTCAAGTATATCTCCTGCGTACTTTACCCAAGATCGTCCGATACACCACCGTGAATGGCACCCCAACTGCTTAACACATGAAATAGCATATTCTTCCACAATCGAAAGGAACTCCAGATCCATTACTTCGTATGTTAAATATTCGCCTGTTCAACAAAAAATAGAATGCATTATGCGATACGTGTGTTCTTTAAACTATTTTATAGTCCATTTCAGTCAGTAAGTACTTCGTCGGTTTCCAGTCAAACCAAATGCATCTGAATACCAGTATTTACAGCCACTCGAAACCCAAACTCGAATTCCAATCGAGGGGTATCGTAGTACCCAGTAACCTACTGAGGTTACTGGGTACTACGATGCCCCTCGGCAAGACTGGTGTCAGATTTTTGGGCATCTCACTACTCCTAACGACTGTCGAACATGTTCAAATGATAGCCAGGAGAGCTTAACGTGCTTTCCGAAACACGGAAGAAACTTGATATGTAATGCATGGTCACCCATCTACTGTTCGACCTCGGCAAGGGTAGCTTAACCTCGAAGTTAGACCTGTGCGGCTGTTATTAAATAAATACGTTTAAAAAAAAATATCCCATCCGAACACGATACTCCACAGTAGTCCACAGTCCTACGCAACCAACTTTTTATTTATTTATTTTATTTTATTTATTTTAGGATAAATTATAGCTATTCAACCAACATTTCCAGTTAGTTGGCTCCCCTACATCATGACGTCACAAGACACGTGGCCATGCGCTCGACTTCTCTCTTTGACCGTTGATTAGAGGCCATTGTGCGTATTGACTGGCTATTGTGTAGAATTACCTTTGTGTTATGACCTGATTATATTGCGATGATCACGGTGAGACGCTTTTGGGATTCATTTTGTGTTTTGTTCAATTAAGAAGTTTGTTTGAGATGCTTAGGGAAGATAAAATAATACAGTTAATTATTTATCTAGTTTATTTGTTTGTTTTACTTTCTATTGCTTTGTTGTTTTTGCAATTATAGATAAGACGTGTTTATTGTTACCTGTTTGTTTTAGTTTTACCTCAGCCCACTTTAAATAAAAGTTATGCTGGAATCCCGAGATGCTGTCATCCGGTTCCTGAAAAAAAATTTCAAGCTTCACTTTAACTGTTAAAGTTGAAAGTTTAAGCCAACACTGTAAGTAACTAAAATTTTTAGTGACATTGATTTTTCGGAATTAATTTCGAAAACTTAAGATTTTAAAATAGCTAATTTTATTTTCATGACACTCACACTATAACTGTCCCACCGGTGGGCAAAGGCTTTCAATCCTCCTGGTGCTGTGCCACTTCTTGGAAATTCCTAAGGAAGTCATCCAAGTCTCCCCGCCATTTCCGGCGTGGTAACGATATGCTAGTAAATACTCAAGTCATCATATCAGCCGAAAGACGTCCACTGCTGGACATAGGCCTCCCCCAAAAGTTTGCCATAATCGCCACGCTTGGTAGGCGGGTTGGCGACCGCAGTGTAGCTGTTGCAATGTGCAGATAATGCTGCCCATTCTCTGATGAGTCCCTTAGTCGCCTCTTACGGCAGCCACGGGAAGTGATGGGATGCTGCTATTATTTTACGTCCGACACCACACAGAACAGAAATACTCAAGTACTTGCTAATAATTGAAACAAACCACCAAAAATGTTTCGCAACGCCACATTAAAAAAAATCAAATAGACGCTATTTCCATTTTCCCACAAGATAACCTCACACATCAAAAAACACGTTCCCTTAACATAATAACATGATAATCAATTGACACTTCTGAATTACTTGATCCTTTCCCATCCAGCCACATGGAATAACCCCATAGTCTGGCATGGTGACCCTATGAGTTGGGGACGATATGAACTGACCCCGGGGGTGTAAGTGTAGTGGGGTGAATATATATCGGGGAATTAATTATTTGTAATGTTGGTGTTATTGGAGAATTGATTTGATGGTGGTTAGAAAAGTTAAAGGGAAATAAAAATCATTTATTTGCCAATGATGTAGGTATATGATGCATGCAAAATTATTTATAACATTTTTTATAACATTATTGAAAAAATACTCATATTATTCACGAACAATGCCAATAATTTAATATGAAAAAAAAGTTAAAAATATCAACAACTTCATTGAAGTTGTTGATATTTTTAACTGTTTTTTAAATAAATTAAACTACAAATGTCAACAAAATGTCAGAAAGAAATGTCAACAAATTAAATTTAAAATGGCAACAAATTCAATTACAAATGTCAATAAGGGATAATATTGTTTATGTAGGTAAAGAGAGGTTGATTGATTGGCTGTTTGAATTGTGACATGTTATTATTATCTACCTTTTTAGTCCCACTTCTGCTTAGCTTTACACTCTTTCCGGCCTTCTCCGCAATACATCCACTGCTGGACATAGGCCTCCTCAAGTGTCGCCATAACAACCGGAGACGCACTGGGTCTCGCATCCATCGGCTGTCCGCGGCCCTCACCAGGTCATCGGTCCACCTTGAGGCCTTCCAAGGTTGAATCTTTCGGTACGCGGTCGCCACTCCAAAACTTTTCACCCGCATCGATCATCTGAATCGAATCCGTCATGAAGTCCCGTTTATTTAAATGATATTATTTACTAAACTAAACCAATCACAGGAGCTGATGCATGTCGGACAATTTGTCATTATTAATTAATTTCTGGCTGGGACTTGAAAATCATTTTAAGATGTGGCTGGGTTTTACCTTGGTCAAAGAATTAGCATTGCTATACAAAGTGGCAATGCTGCCAGTCTTTTGGGTACTCTTCCAGTCGACAGCGATGCGGATGAATTTTTTGACGCCATATTTTAGGGTTAATGTAGTTAGGAGTTTTTATTTTTAAAACTAGTGTATATAGTTAGTTAAGTATTTATTAAAACAGTTTTAAGATTAATATATTGTTCATTCAGTTAGAACATTACTCATTCTATGAGGAAGTGATATCTCAACAAACACATTCCGTTCAATAATATACCTAGCAATTTTATTCTTAATCCTATCTGTGAAAATAACAGCACAAAAATAATAAAGTTCATCAATGCAAAAATTAAGGATGTCCCTCCATCATCCAACTATTAAAATCTATTAACAACATTTTTACAACACTACAATATGCTCAGTGATCAGCACATAATCCCGGGGTGTTAGGGGGTGCGCGCACGCGCGGGTGCAGTCACAATATTGTGCCCGGCCGTGTGATCTGGCTTTAATCGGGTAATCGCTCTATTCGGTGTCAGGGCTGTGGATGTAGCTGCAGTGTGTGCAGTGGATGCGGCATTTTATGAAATGTACGATTTCATAAAATGCCGCATCAACTGCCGCATCTACTGTTACTTAACGATTACAAAAGTTTGAATATATTTTATTTGCATAACATTTATAAGAAAAAAAAGTGAAATTATTTTTTTTTTATTATTATATTTATTATATTATATATAGACTTTTACTTATTTATATATATTTCACTGCCGTAGGAATTTACAAGCAAGCTGATTATTTTTCTTCTCTAAGAGTTGATTATTTGTATTATAACCGTGTTTTTGATTGATACTTAGTGCCAGAAATAATTTGGATGCTGTCAAATTGATCAGAGGGTCCTACAAATTTTTAAACAACATTCGCATTCGCAGCTAAGTCGCAAACTGTCAAAAATCCTTAATTTCCATAAATTTTTCACAGATTGCTACTGACACAATGGAAGAAAGTTGTCTTACAAAGGCTTGTAAGACAACTTTCTTGCATTGTTTATAATAAAAAAGCTTTTGCCCGCGACTTCGTCCGCGCTGAATAGTTACTTTGGACAGCCATTTTTATTTTTTATAAACGCTTAAACATATGTGTATTTTTTTTTCAAGTGCCTAAATCCTCTGTATTAGGCACTTGATAAAAAATTAATACACATAATGAATTCATGTTTTTTTTTTCCGTGATAGGTTTAATTTCTGTTAAAAAAACGAATGTTATTTGAATAATACTATAAAACTTCAAAAATATTATAATTTTAAAACTCATCCATCGTAAAAGGTTACACAAACAAAGTATTTTGTACAGGCCAATTCTTGCTAACCCTAATAACTAAATACAACCTGTCATTTAAAATTACCGCATCCGATCCTCCCATCCAAGGCTCCCCACATCCACGTCTGTGCTAATTGTAATAGGCTTATTTGCACATATCAGTGCCCGGCGTGGGACGGTCCTTTGTGCACTCATAATGACGTCTAATTTGTTTGCACAGGGGACCAATGTGCACGGAAAAATGTGCATTATCACGCGTTTTGGCGAGAAAATTAGACTATTTCGTGTTTAGCTATAAGTCCTAAGAGGTATGCGGAACAGAGAGTAAAGTCCCGCACACCTCTACTGAAACGGGAGGATCCTCCGACCAGACGGATGTTATGTCTGGTGGGCAACTGCCCGATAGTTGATATTCGGACTGTTGTATATGTTCAAATCGCACGGAGCAATTTGCTTGCGCGATGCAGGATTGCGTTGGTAGTTCGTCGCTGACAGGATAGATGGCGTTGCGGTTATTTTTGTTGCCGTACAAATTTTGCTTCTTAGTTTTTCATGTGGCGGCACTGATTCCGCTACATTCTTCATAATTATTTACAGTAAAGTTTAGGTTTATAGAATGTTCATTTTTTTGTAAAAACTTAAATAACAGTTCACTTAAATTGAGATAAAATGTGCTAAACATCTAAATGATAATAAATGATATTTGCCCACGGGGTATTGGTGAAGTTAGAGGGTACAAACATGTTGCTTAAGTTTTGGTTTAAAAGTTTTATAAATCCAAAATGAAAACTCACTTTTGACCGAAGGTACCTGGACTAGTTATTTGCGTATGTCCACTTGTGGTCTTCAACACTATCTTATAAATGTCTCCTCTTCAATATTTAATCAAAATCTCACCAAGACCACTAAGTCCCGACTTGTCCGAACACTCGTTTTCCCCATATTCCTAAACACCGCGGAGACGTGGACGCTGCGAGAGATAGAAATAAAGAAGATAAACGCCCTGGAAATGTGGTGCTGGAGAAGGATGCTCGGTGTTTCATACTCGAAGATTTGGCCATCAAACAGCGCCTATCAGTACAAACTTGCAACCTCAAATACAAACTTGCAACCTCAAATTCTCTAGGTGGGACAGTGACTCTATCGAACGCCTCGTTGTTTAAGGCAGAGTCGAAGGCACCAGGCCGCGCGGTAGATCACCCATGCGATGGACCGACCAAATTAGGTCTGCTGTGGGCGGCCCATTGCATAAATGTGACAAGATGACCGCTAATGAAAAAAAAAATGGCGAAATTGTGAAGAAGGTCGTAACTGCTCGGAACACTACATGACGACCACGACCGCTCTGGCAAGAGCGTACCGATAGAGAAGAAGAAAGGTATTTCCAATTTCTAACAAGTAAAACTTCTAAACAAAACACCAACAGCAAAATCTACTTGAAAATGCTTTCACTTAAGTACCTGCTACTAACAGCGACCAACCGCTAAATAACATCAAATTAAACTAACGAAACGTCCTTATTAACGTCTTCCAACTAGATAATAGTTAAAATAGCCACTTATTATAACGAACTGTCAATTACTTACGTACTAATAATACCTAATAAGACGACAACCAACTTTAAAGAACACTGAAAAGTACTAAGACCCATTTTATAAAAGGTCATTTTAAAATGGTTTCTGAATAGGTAATATTCAAAATTACCGGCTTTTCTAAAGAAGACCCGCCACGCGTCACCAGTGCTCGCGACATTAGAATTCTAAATTTGAATGAGCCAATTAGATTTCGTAATTGTTGTCTTCGGGGACCCGGAAATGTATGGGATCGGTGCTATTGCATGCAATTAGTTTTAAAAGTAAATCATTAAGTTATATAAGTGATATGTAAGGATGGATGGGACTTATCGTGTCTGTAATTTTGTTAAAATGGTGAAATTATTTGGTCTTTGAATTGTTACTACGTTTACATTCATATTTTTAGGGAAGAATGAGTAAAAATACATCAGAACAGTAGTTAATAATTTAGAACAACGTAACAGAAGGACTCTCATTACGTAAATAGATGGAATTAAATATTTAATTGTACACCAAAATTGACATGCAACTCTTTTTTTTTTTTTTTTTTTTTTTTTTTTTTANTACCTATTATGCCTTCTATTATTAATAATATTTAATAAATTATCTCATGATATTCGACATCCTTCATTATTTTCCGCAGTTCCTAGTTTTTGTTTGTCTTGCGTTGTCTCCGCCGTCTGAAATAAGAAAAAAAAAAAATTACTTACAATTTTTTATTTAATTTCGTGGATAAATAAACACACCGGCACTGGTCGAAAAACGAGGTTAAGCAACACTTGCCGAGGTCGATCAGTGGATCGGTGATCATTCTAACATACCGAGCCTCCTCCGTACCTAGGTGCGCACGTTAAACCGTTGGTCCCCAGTAAACTCGGTATGTTAAGATGATCACCCATCCACAGACCAACCTTGGCAAGCGTTGCTTAACCTTGATCGACCCGTGCGGCAGATAGATTGATCTTGTATTACATATAATTTGTTGTTTAAATATTGGAAACGTGGTAACACTAGACAGTGTAGTATCATCTTTTTTTTTTTTAAGGATGGCATATCATCAAATGACTTCTTCCGCTTTGGGTGGAGCGGAAGGGCGTGTCAGACTCTTACTGACTAAAACCCATCCGTGTTCCTTCTAAAGCCCTTTGCGTTCCAGGGCCGCGGTGACTCTTTCGAACAAAATCCGCAACCCTGGCAGTCGTGTCGATAGTCAATATTTCAGGCGGTTAGCCCCAACTTAAAACAACGATTTTAGCCAAAATGCTCCTGTCAATATGAGAAAAGATTAAAATATTTTTTTTATAAATAATTTATTACAGAAATAAGCTTGCCACTTTGCCAGTGTAACTTAATAATAGAAAATAAAAAGCCTGCGTTTTTCGAAGCAATTTCATCATTAAGTGCGCGACCTGGAAAAGAAGGAGTTCATATTATAAAATATTCCAGGCTAATTGGGAAAATGCTACTTCAAAATGTTAAGGTTGATTCATACTATATTGGTAATACCGTTACAATCTTGCTACGTCACGTTCGTCACGAACCATGCCTATATAATTGTCTTATGTTTAAATTTCAAAATGAAAATTGTAGAAAAAATTGGTTACATTTTGTCAAGTAGAGTCAGATTTTTAAGGAGTACTAAAACCCCTTGAAAGATTACCATGAACCAAAGTCGCTAACTTTACACTGAGTTTTGGAAAATACTTAGTGAAAAAAAAAACACAATATTACCATGGTGTACACCCAGCCTAACATTGACAAAGTACGTAAAATTAAGCGATGAATTTCCCCTATTGGACATGACAAGGCTAGGTTCGAATTAATTATTCATTTAAAAAATCAAGTCTTTTCTAGGAATGAAAAATCATTGCAAGGAACGGTTGCTAGAAGGGACTGTCTCCATTGTTTTACTTAATTAGGTTTTTGATTACGCAATAAGGTGAAACTTAGACAACTAAGGATTAGAGATTGTTTAGACAAAGTGATTTCTGGCAGTGACAAAGATTGACGTATTCCTAACTAAAATTATCTATGCGACAGTGAGTTACAGCTAAACGAATTTAGATGAATGGAATTTCAATGGCCTGCCACGCGACGATGGCAAGAGACCGGACGGCGTGTCGTTATTTCCATGGAAGATGCGATGCTCTTGCGCCATCCCATCTTCCTAGCTCTTCAAGCTGTGCTGGCGCTGCCGCTGCGGCTGCAACCTCAAGCGGCGGAAATATAACAAACTTTTTGATAGTTATATTTTCGACCGAGTGCGCATATCTTTTTCAAAGATCTTTCAAGGCGCTTAGTTGACACTTCACGTGACCCAAGAGCTGGCTTTTACTTTGGTCAAAGAATAAACATTGCCATACAACGTGGCAATGCCGCCAGACTTTTGGGTACACTTTCAGTCGACAGTGATGCGGATGATTTTTTTGACGCCATATTTTAGGATTAATTTAGTTAAGAGTTTTTATTTTTATTCCTAGTGTATATAGTTGGATAAGTATTTGGATGAATCTTGAAACTCCGAGGGAAATTAAGTATCAGTAGATATCATTTTACAAGCTCTTATTTACTCTCTCTTCCTCCAATATTTTCTTCGAAAGTGTTCGTATCCAACTTTCTAGACCTCTGTATCGTGCGTATTTGTACCAAAATTATTTAGATTTCATCATTCATTTTTATCAATCATTCATTCATCAACGAACTACGTCAAGCAAATCCTGCATCGCGGTATCAGAACATATACAACAGCCCAAATATCAACCATCGGGCAGTTGCCCACCAGACACAACACCCGTCTGGTCAGAGGATCCCCTTTTCTATGGAGGTCTGCGGGACTTTACACCATGGTCCGCAATCCCTCTGGTTATAGATAACCATGAGGAGTAAACGCTCTTTCTGATTTGGTTTTGATGTTTATCCTGTGTCATGTTTGCCATCAAACGCATATTTCATGACGTGTCGTATGGTTTCCAAACAATGGACACAGTCCATCTCATATAAATATTGCAGACAGTCCGTCAAGTTCCCATTAGCAATCATTATCTACCCTCCAAGTCTTTTTGTATGCAAATTGCTTATTAGAGTTATTAGATACTGAAGACTTAGGGCTAGATGGCTAGAATTTAAAAGTGGGTTTAATATCGCGTGAAATTGTAAACTATTTTTTCTTAATAAGACACACATATATTGTGGAAACTATTGTATTTGGGTGGGATTTATTGTACACAAAACAATTTTCTCATAATATATCGAGAAACTATAATCTAAAAAAGATTTATTACAATCTTACGAAGTCTGCAATTTTCCGGTGACATATAATTTAATAATTAATAAATGTCCCGTAATTAAAAAGTGGCTAGCATCTAAGTGACTAAGTAAATAATAGGGGGAATTAAAAAGAGACTTTGTGCTGGCAGGATTGTTTAACAAATCGGCGATACCCGCCTTTGTAAGACAACTTCCTTCTATTGTTTATAATAAACTAGGTTTTGCCCGCGACTTCGTCCGCGTGGAATAGTTACTTTGGGCAGTCATTTTTATGTTACAAAACGTTTAAACATATGTATATTTATTTTTTATCAAGTGCCTAAATACAGAGGTTCATGGTTTAATTTTCAATAATTACGGATTTCCATACAAACTTCCACTCCACTTTTCATCCCCTTAAAGGATGATTTCTGGGATAAAACTATCCATATAAGGTGGAGACGACGATACGACAATAAATCAAAACACAGGCAATACTAGTTCATATTTTGTCTTTTATCATTGATTTTATGTCACTAACTGCAACAGACTGCTTGGAATATTTCGTTAAAATAGTAGTCACTATCCTTGACTAGTTTGAGTTTTTTTTACGTTTAATGTAATTGGAAAGTTTATTTTTTAATTTCAGTGACAGGATTTATAATGGTTTCAAAATATTCCTATGAACCAGTATTGCCAATGTTTTCATTTATTGTCGTATCGTCGTCTTCACATTGTATGATTGGAATTCGCTCTCAGCCAAAATTCATTGCCCCTATTCCGTTGTTTATGTTAGTCCTCCATGGTGATTATTCCAGGGTTTCTCTGAATGAAAAAAAGATTCATTCAGTCCTTTCTTTGCCAAAAATCAATAACTTAAACATAGGCCGGTATCAACCATTCTCTGACCACACAATTAATGCTGCGTCTAAACAATTTTGATCGACAAAAAAAAAATGGCGTCATCATTTTTTGTTAGCGTGTCCAAAAATGACACAAAACCCGCCGAAAGGTCGTCGGGACACAAAAATACAAAAAAAAAATACTAAAAATTATATACGTCTGTAGTACCCAGTATATAATTTGGCCCTATAATAATTCGTCGGGACATAGTTTTTTTGTTTACCGTAATTACGTTTCGGGTCTCTTGTTTGTGAATCTTTCCGGTTTTTTTTACGAGTGGCTTTCCGATTTTTTCTCTTTGTCGGTTTCTGGTGATCGTATTTTGGTCGGCACGCAATGTGTGGAGTTTGATGACTTGGTCAAGGTGCTGAGGATTTTTTTTTGTATGTGTCGCCGTGATCGGCTTTTAGTGAGTTTCTTGTATTTTAATATTTCAACCTAAACAAAGATTCTAAGAATTTTGGTAGGTTTATCATGGTATGGAAAATGTATGCAGCGTTTTTCTTATTTTTATTTAATTTATATTTTTTATATTCTGTTTTTAAATAAAAAAGTTATGACATTTGTAGTGAGTTAGTCTAGCAAAAACTTGAAAATGGCTTTGTTTTTTTTGTTTTGTATCATACTGGGGTGGCTTAGGAAAAAAAATACATGATATTATGCAGTTCACCTGGTCATTTGGTAACTTATAATAAATATTACTTTTGAAATAAATATTTAGTTACACACCGATACGGTTTCAACATTTTTTTTTTGTTGGCAGCCAATTAAAATGGTGCCCAACAACGTAATGTCTTTTTAAGAGGCGCCTTATTGCCTACAATTGAAACAATAAAAAGCCAAATACCTAATTAATTTCTTAAGAGTATAAAAGTAGGTAATTCCCTAACAAAAAAACAGACAGTCGGCTATTTCATAAAACCTAGCATTGAATTGAATAAAAAACACAATATTGCGGATGAGGCGATCATTTTATTGTGCTTGATTGTACTCTTGTAAGAAGTGCAGTGCGTCTGTCATCGATACGTGAGTACAGTCGGCGACAATGGTGGTTGGTTACAGCAGAGTGTTTTATTAAACGTGTGAAATATTTTGAGGTGGTAGTGTCGCTAAAAAGAGGAAGCGGTGATGTGAGGAGTTACCATTCAAATAATCTGCCTAGCCTTTTCCCAACTGTGTTGGGTTTCGGTTTCCGTTGTAGAAACCATGAATCCTATACGTGTAGATGATTCTAAAGTTCTATATCTATAGGTACGACGGGTCTCTTTTGGACGGATCATTGTTTTAATGGATGGAAAAACTGACACCAGTCTTGCGGAGGGAAACCGTATTATCCAGATACTGGGTCGTGGATGTCGGATAGGCAGCCGACCACGGCATAGTTGGAAAATGCCTAGGCAGATTGAATGATTGTTTGTTTCCAAAAAAATATTTTTTCTTATTATTTTAAATTAAAATTCAAAATTGATGCGAGAAGTGAATTGAGGAGTTTAATTAAACACAAAGTACCTTCGTTTTCCGAAGGGTTATTCAAAGTTAGTAAAGTAGCTTTTAAATATAAGTAACAATGTTAAAAATACAAAACAATTTTCTCGCCGACTGTTCCCAAGATGTCACTGAACACAAATTGCTACTAGACCACAATATTCATTGAACTAGTAACAGATGGACAACATTATATGCTTTGTTAATACATAGGGGACCAGACAGAGACAGAGCATGCTCCTATGGGGAACACAATAAGAGGGAGAGGGAGGGAGAGATATATAGAAACAAAGTCTGAATTGGGGCGTGTATATCGATACGGTCTGGTTGGTTCTTTGAGGGTAAGCAGTCCAAGTACGGTTTGAGGCACGTAGAAATAAATGTTAGGTTATGTAGGTAAATGTTAAGAGTAGGAATTTTTTCTTAATTTCAGTGTTCTGGAAAGACCTTGTTTTTAAAGGAGGTTAAAAATAGTAGTGCCAACTGGTGAGTTGAAATTGACGCCTTTTTCTATTGAAAACCTTTCTATGGTTATGGATTTTTTTATTTAATCTGTATCAATCTGCCATAACTTATCTGACGGTTTTGAAATAAATTGACATTTTACCGAATTCGTATTTAATTTAACACAAAATAAATTAATGAATTTAAGCAGATATCATTGTCAGCGATAAGACCGCCATTGTACCTAACCTACCCATTGGATTCAGTTTGTGTGATAAAGTTGTGTAACTATTGGTCCAGAAAAAGTGGATTTTCAATTTTTCACAAATTATAAATAATTAAAAACTGTTTTTAAAATTAATTATATATTTTCCGATTCACGTGCAGTTTAAAAATTTTGATATATCATATCAAAATGTTTCAAATCAGGGGATTTTTCCCTTCACATTGACATATTTTTGATAACCTGCAGTATCAATAAAAGCTAGATTTTTGCTGTACAATAAAGTATATTCTATCTAAATTATGTAAGATTTCTAGGGCACTCAACTCAAGTTAGGAACGAAGTGGTCTGTTAAGTTTACAGAAAAAACTCACGGCATGTATTACGGATCAAAAATAAAATATGATGTATATTTATATTATTATTAAAACAAATAGTGAAATATATAAATTGTAATTTAAAAAAAAATGTGGATTTTAATTTAATGTTAGAATTTGTTTCTTACTTAATTAATAGAATTAAACTACTTACATATTTTATTAAATGCTCTGAAATTATGTTTATTTAATTATTTCTGTTTTATTGTCCGATTTAATGTTTATTTTTATGGTTATTGACCTTATTATTATTATTATTTATTTATTAAAATTAGGCTGCAAATTTGTACTTTGAGACAGTTCTAAATAAAACATTATTATTTAATGTTCAATTGGTAAACGTTATTACTGTACTAAATATTATGCATTTAGGTTTATACCTACTCATAAAATGTCAGATACAACAAACCCTAGAATTCATTAAATTTTATTGCCAACCTGTTATAATAGTGGCCATAAAACAAGGTATTATTAGTAAACCATTTCCTATGTACTAAAACTATCTGCATTTATGAATATTGAATATATTTTATTGCAATAAAAGAGTGGGCTACGTTTGTGCCCGGTGGTCTAAACGAAGACATTAACGTAACTAGTGAATTTACACGTTTGACCCTGTCAGGACCTTTTTTTTTTAAGGATGGGAAATCATCAAATGTTTTTTTCCGCTCTGGATGGAGCGGAAGGGCGTGTCAGACTCTTACTGACTAAAACCCATCCGTGTTCCTTCTAAAGCCCTTTGCATGCCAGGGCCGCGGTGACTCTTTCGAACAAATTCCGCAACCACCCTGTCAGGACCTGTGACTTGTATAGCGGAAAACTCATAATCTAAGATCCCAGAACCGCCAGAACTTATTTATTTACTCAGTAACAAATTGTATGGAATAGAGTAGTGTAGGTATAGATAAGAAAGAAAGAAAGAAAACATGTTTATTCCGCCAGAAATGACGCACAAACCTCTACTACTTTGAACGTACACATACCTGCTAGATTGAGACGATGGCAATTTTAATTTGGTGTTTTCTAGAACATTAACTCAAGGAGGTAATTTTGCACCGGCCAAAATCCTGGCAGACTCTATTTCCGTTATTTAAACCTAGGAAATAAACTCTATCTCACACATTTTTTTATTCAGTAAATAAGTAAGGTCTGGGGGAGGCACATTTTCCAAGTCAGTTTGAATGACCTCCTTTCGATTCAGTCGCCATAAAACAGTAACAAGGTAGTGAATGATTCGATGTGGATTCGACGGAGGATGTAATTTGCAATATACGGGTCAGACAGTGCTGTAGCACCACAGTACCTTGCCCTTGGTACCCACTACAATTATAACAAATAAAACACCTTTTATTAAACTATTACTAGACCTTAGAAGGTTAGCTAATACATGACTCACATATAAAACAAAGCATATTTTTTTACATTCATAATTCAAATACTATTTATATTTCTGCCAGACCTGCACTGCAGCCAAGGAGTTCAAAGTATCGAACATTTGACGAAATATGTAAAAAAATACGCATGGTTACTAGTTTTTTTTAATTGCTCTCTCGATGCTAATGAAGGGCGAGTACATTGTCACCAACTAGGTACAAATCCAGGCTCTGGGTTGCTATTGAGTAGTTAAGAGGCTCGAGATCGACTATAATCCTGCCTTGGTAAGCAAATCAAATCAAATCAAAAGTCATTTATTCAAATTAGGCTGAGTGCCAGCACTTTTTGAACGTCAAAGTTCTACATAAAGACAGTCCCCCAAAACGCCCGCCCGTCACCACTTCCTAGTGTTTTAGCTAGGAATAAGAAGTGGCGCAACAAACTCCCCAGCAACACATCTGTCTGTTAAGTTTTAAAAACTTGAATTTATACAGTAGTATGCAAAGTATTTTACAATACATGACACAGAAAATAAAATATTCAGACTGTAAAACAAATTAAAAGAAATTAATTGACACTTGGTAGCTAGCACACTGCAGCGATGATCTAGTCAACGAGCTTACCTTAGCCACATCGATCGACGTTGATCGATTGGTTTATGCATGTTTTTGTTGTTTACACACGTGTTTTTCTGATTGGTTTACTCCAATAACAAAAACTACTTTATAAATTATTTGAAACAGTTCTGAGATAACAATGATTTAGTGAGAAATTTTGATGCGTTAAAAATTAAACGCATCAAGTGATGGAATTAGTCAAAAAGTGATGACAGCAGCCAACGACATCGATCGACGTTGATCGATTGGTGTTGTAGCTTTGGTTGTTCGAAGAAAGAAATACAAACTGTCGATCGACGTCGACTTATTCATTCTACCATCGGACGACGCTCGATCGATTGGTGTAGTAGAAAGCATCGATCGACGTCGACTAATCCATTTTATCATCGATCAATTGCTGTTGTAGACATAACCAAAATTAGTTGTCGCATCGTCCCAATCTAGAAGGTATGCGTACGATCAACTATACATTTATTTCTGAGAAAACAAGTCAGGCCTTCGGGTTCTGGGATCTTGATCTATCAGGCCCATTTTTCAAGAAAGTTTAGGTTAGCAGATCGATGCCATCGATCCACGTTGATCGATTGGTGTGGTAGCTTTGGCTTATCGAAGGAAAAAGTAGAAACTATCGATCGATGTCAAATAATTCATTCTACCATCGATCGACGCTCGATCGAAGGGCCTTCACCCACGACTTCATTAGACTTCACTTGAACCCAGGCTGAAGAAGTCCAGAATGCAAACCGCAATAAGTTTGTCCGATTCGGTAATTAAACCTAAGGCTTCATTCTAAGCAGTAGTACAATCAAATAATCATGACCTGATTGACAAAATTAGGGGTTGACACAGTGACAATATATCAGACAGTCCAAAATTTATGGAAATGTTTATTTTTTGGATTGGAAATTCTCAAATGGCTTCTCCGGATTTGGGAGGAGCGATAGGGAGTGTCGGACTCTTTCTTACTTAAACCCGCCCGTGTTCCTCCTAATGCCCTTTGCGTTCCAGGGTAACTCTTTCGGACAATTCTGCAACGCGAACAATTTTTTTTTTCTTCTAAGGATGGGAAATCATCAAATGACTTCTTCCGCTCTAGGTGAAGCGGAAGGGCGTGTCAGACTCTTACTGACTAAAACCCATCCGTGTTCCTTCTAAAGCCCTTTGCGTTCCAGGGCCGCGGTGACTCTTTCGAACAAATTTCGCAACCCTGGCAGGACGTGAATCTTACATTTTAAGTTTTTGATAGTCGTTACTGCTGACAGAACGTCGCTTAGTCTCGAACCTAAGGGCCATCACCCACGACTCCATGTGTCTTCCCTTGAACTCTTGCAACAGACTGCGATCGGTTTGAAAACGTATTCATTAACACTGTGTGGTTGAAATAATTGAGTATCGCGACAGTTGGTGTAATTAACTGTTAAGGCACCGCACAATGTCGCAGGGTGTGGTCGCAGTGGTGGTTTTTTTAAGCGCTAGGGTTATTTTTAGTAGCGAATTACGTGGATTTCACAATATTTGAAATAACACTCCAAAAAATGAATAGGAAAAACCTAGAGCATAAATCTCAACAAACCTTGTATTCATTACAATGAATGGTTTATACATATTATGTTTTTATGATTGGTTTACTCTAATAACAAACATAGGTAGTTACCTAATACATTATTTGAAATAGTTCTGAGAAAAAAAAATATTTTGTAAGATTTTGAAAAGAGTTCATTGATGCATCAAAAATTAAATTGGTTAAAACGTGATGACATCAGCTAACGAAAGTTTGACAACTTGTCACATTAATTTTACAATTATTTTCATCCTAATACTGGGCCCATAAGTAGACACCTACTAGAATCGATCCATTGATGCTCCAATTCTAAAGAATACAAATTATAAAAAAGATGTACCTATTTCTTCAAAAGTGACTTTTCGCCATTTGACAAAAACCGCTCCATTATCCGCTCCGCTACCCGTTCCCACAACCACCCCACCCCCGAACAAAACAGTAAAATAAAAGAATTTTAAAAACAATGCACCAGTAACGAAGCCGGGACAATGGCAGCACAATAGACCCGCCACAATAGGGCTGCACCACAATAGGGTTGTGCCGAGTGCATTCGAGGGTCATAGAGACGAGAGCACTAGTGCAATTTTGTTGCGACTTGCGATTTAAAGTCGATCGAGACGACAAGTGGGTTCGCGATCGGGATGTTGTGTTGTTTGGTTTGTTGGAGATTTTCCGATTTTCTGGTGACCTGTGGGGTCACCAAATAATAATTACCAGTATTTCTATCACACTGTAAAGCAAAGAATCTTTTACATTTTACTTTTTAATACTATAACTTACATATTAGATATTCTTATAAAATTTACTTAATTTAATAGAGATAAATTCCGTTTATATATCTATCCCATATTTATACTTATTATTTTATTTGTATATTTCTTTCAAATAGGTATGCTCCGTGAGTGTATCCGTGGCACCACTGACTGGCCATATCAGAATACCAGCGCTGCGTTATTTATTTTTTAGATATCGCAGCATAAGCTAAGATAGAGACCATTTTGGCCTCGCACAGATAATTATATTATTATATAATTATCCATGTTTGTTTTATTATATAACTGTTTAGTTAATCCCATATAAACATTTTCATATACTAAAAGTCCCAAATAAACATTTTTCTTTTATTTTTATTTTTTTTATCTCCGGCGTCTTTTGTCCATTGCTTCCAACAATTCTTATTATTTCATCTGTCCAGCGTTTTGTAGGCCTCCCCTGTCGTCTCTTGCCGCTGGGTCCTGTCCGCCGGTTCGCCTCTATGGTCAATCTCTTGTCAGTGTAACTGGCTAGGTGTCCGGCCCATTTCCACTCGAGCTTAAGCGCAAGAGCCCAATGACTCATACTTAATTCGTTCTTAAACCACGAAATCTAGTATCATTGCTGTAGATATTTTACAACATGATTGTATTAATATTTAACCAGCATACCATTAAACAATAGTAATAAAAACAATATCCACACATAATTATTGTAATAAATGTGTCAACGTCTCGTAATTTATATGAACAAAGTTGTGCTATAAAATAAACCACTCCTGCATGCATATTTAAATCCAATTCACACGTATTATGGTATAGAAAATGTTGCTTTAATGTAAATGATATAGTCACATTAAATAACTGCTTTTATGTATTATATTATGACATACATTGGCGCCAGACTATGTCATTTTGTATTTTCCAATATAACGTTTAAAGCTTGGTGGTTTTATGTTAGTTTAATCAAACCGCCTCGTAGCTTAATAATAATAGCCGTACGGGTCGATCTTCAAGGTTAAGCAACACTTGCCAAGGTCGTTCTGTGGATGGGTGACCATCTTTACAAACCGAGTTTCCTCCGTGCTTCAGAAAGCACGTTAAACCGTTGGTCCCGGCTGTCATTTGTAGATATTTGGCAGTCATTACGGATAGTCAGAAGCCAGATAATCTGACACCAGTCTTGCCAAGCAGTACCGTGTTATCCAGTTTATGGGTTGTGGAGGTCTGGTAGGCAGCCGCTCAACGTAAAGTACTGGTGTTCAGCTGAATCCGGTTAGACTGGAGGCCAACCCCAATATAGTGCGGAAAAAGCTAGGCAGATAAATCAATCCGTCTCCAGTCTAACCGGATTCAGCTATACACCAGTATTTTAAATGGAATGACTGCCTATCTGAATTGTCACAACCCTGTGACAATTCAGATACGCCTTGCAAAGACAGATGTCAAATTATAGGGTTCCGTACCCAAAGGGTAACCAACGGAACCCTATTACTAAGCCTCCACTGTCCATCCGTCTGTCTGTCAGCGGGCTGTATCTCAAGAACCGAAATAGGTGGACAGTTGAAACATTCACAGAGTGTGTATTTCTATTGCCGCTATAACAACAAAATTAAATCACAACAGCAATAAAAAATTAAATTAAATTAAAAATTAAAGGGGGCTCTCATACAAGTAACGTGTTTTTTTTTATGCTACGAAACCCTTCGTGTGAGAGTCCGACTCGCACTTGGCCGGTTTTTTAGGTTTTTTTTAAGGATGGGAAATCATCAAATGACTTCCTCCGCTCTGGGTGTAGCGGAAGGGCGTGTCAGACTCTTACTGACTAAAACCCATCCGTGTTTTTTATTCTAAAGCCCTTTGCGTTCCAGGGCCGCGGTGACTCTTTCGAACAAATTCCACAACCCTGGCAGGCTCTGGCCCTAGCGGGCCCCGTCCTCTATGCTGACATCACTTTGAGGCGCGCGTGAAACACAACGCGCCATCGACCCGGGCCTGGTGGTGATCGGACAGCGAGCCACCCAACGCTCGCCGTCCGCAGGCCCGCGCCTACGGTGGCCGGGGATCGCCCTGCGACTCCCGACGCCCGGGGCGTCTTCTCCTGTTGCGGCGGTTGGGACGAAGGCCTTGCCTTTCCCTCGCGCGGTCCGCCTCCTCCTTCGCTAGCATTACTGCTTCGCAGAAGGAGGTGACCGCTTCCCAAGCCTCCTCGCTCCGGACCATGGATTCAACCAGGGCCGGACGCGAGAGGTTGCCGCCGCCGATCGCCTCGACGAGGACACGGCGGTGCTC
>NDFZ01005335.1:79060-152221 GCA_002192655.3 Mamestra configurata
TATATGATTCATTAGCGCGCAACTAGAGGGTATAAGACCCTTGGAGAAAAAGGGTGGGGGGAGGTGAGCAGGCAATGCGTCATTCTGTCACTAACTACGCTTAGAGTAACAGCGCTAACAACAAAGAAGTAAAATATTATTATGATTTATGAAATTAAATTGTATCTATTTTTCAAAATAATTGAAAGTCAAAAATCGTCGGCAAATAATGACTATTAATATTTATAATATTGAAAATATACGAAAATTATGTGACTATAAAGAAAAACCTTTAATTGTCACAAATAGTTGAAATAAAAATATTGAAAGTTCCGATGCTTATTTTAGCCAAGGCTGCAAGTATATGCGAAAAAAATATTTGTGAAATTAATTAATAAAGGTAATATAATAGCATACAAAAGGTTTCATTGCTAACACTTTTAAACAAGTCGAGAAAAAAAATTATTTCACTTTTTCTCCATACATTTTTTTTTTCAATATTTTTTTTTCGCGAAATTAAACAATTCCATGAAAACCGCTAGAACAAACGTTGATGAGCGTTTACTTATTTGTCCATATGATTTTTTTCAGCCTGAAATATTGACCTTGGGTCCTAAGTCCTCCATATTCAAAATCCGGACCACTGTGCGGCCCTGGAACGCAAAGGGCTTTAGAAGGAACACGGATGGGTTTTAGTCAGTAAGAGTCTGACACGCCCTTCCGCTCCACCCAGAGCGGAAGAAGTCATTTGATGATTTGCCATCCTTAAAAAGCAGTCTGTGTGCAAGTATAGAGATAAACGAAATTAAAACGAAATTAATGTAGTCAAGGTGGTTCTGCTGCGGTGCATGTCACTAAAAAAGTATATTCTGCCTATCCACAATGTGGGTGTGCATTCTTTAAATAACACAAAGCCAGACAGCCTATCAATTGCGTGAACGTGATTTTATATTGACACTTTTGCTTGATTTTGTACCGTTGTTAAGGGTAGAAGTGTAAATATGAAGATGTCGTCATTCCATTTGAGCAACAATAACGGCATGCTCCACATTTTAAAAAGCACTCTGCACCACTTTTTAGACGGCGAGCTTCTTGCTAAGTGACGTTTAGCTGTTACGATTGCGACACGATTTCCGGAAAAAAAATAAAAGGCAACTATTTTTCTTGAGATTCCAACTCCTCGTTTTGCAAGATAGCTAAATGAACCGACTCGTAGTCAAGTATTTTTGTCAGTCAATTACAGTAGCTTGCCTCAGATTTATAATTTCTGAAATCGGTTGGTTAAACCTAGCTGTAGACCACATTTGCCCGCTGTAGTTTTATTTTCATTGCGATTACATTTAATTAAAAAATAAATTGTGATTGAGTGAAATTTTGTAGACACTACGGCTTCGGCTTCGCTCGCGATATTACTTTTGCAAAAATAATGCCTATAACCGTTTTTAGGGTCCTATCTATCTTGAAAATCGGTTCAGCAATTTAGGCGTGGAAGCTTAACAAACAAACAAACTTTTTTACTTATTTATAATATTATTTACTTAGAATCTATGAGTAAACGAAGTGTAAAATAATTTTTTTATTTAACAGCTTGATTGCATTCTACGAAGATTCGGCCAAGAAATCTCGTCCCCATCGACTCTCTGAAATGTCGTACAATCTAAAAACAGAAATTGATTTTCCCGGCTCGCACTCAGTAAAACGAATGCTTTTAGATACATTAACGCGATTGGAAAAACTGTGGTTTTAGTCAACTTAGATATTTATTATATTTGTATAGGAGTCGAATAGAAATTATAGGGTTGGAGTCATCAAATATTTAGGTGTTTGAAGTGAAGTAAAGAATTGTCATTGTGGTACTTTCTCGTATTACATTACGTATTATTTTATGTATGTTAAAAACAAGCCTAGCAAGGTGAATTTCGTATTTTTTCTTATTCTGAGGAGCAGAAAAAGGAAAAAAATATATTCTCTACAGACAACGGAAAAGGAAGGAATCTTTATTTTGTATTATTAGCCATTGCTCGAATTACATAATCCATACTAATATAAATGACTAGCTCCGTTTGTCTGTCTGTTTGTTGCATCTTCTCGTCTTAATTGCTGAACGGATTTGGATAAATTTTAGCAAACGGGTAGATTATGTTCTGGATTAAGACATAGGATAGTTTCATCCCGAAAGTACGGTCATTTAGAATAATTTTCGTCTTCGAAAATATCTTCTAGTATTAATTAAAGTTGCGTTCATTTGTCTTCAAAAATCATTTAATCCAACTACAAGATTCAAGTTGGCAAGACAACAAGCCAGTTTAAAAGATATCGGTTGTGTGTGTGAAGAACATAACCGTTAGTCAACAACTAAGGTATAACTTTTCAATGTTCTAAACCTTAGGTACGAATACCCAAACAAAACGTCTCATTTAAAACTTTTTATTCACAAATACACGAATATCTATCCAGAAAAACACTTTCAAAAAATCTCCCACAAAATACAAGACAACAATTCTATCTATGTCCCCGCAGAGGTAAAAAATAAAAGTAATTAGAATGTACCCCAGCTCGGGGTCGGTCGAGGCGGGGGTGGGTTGTCATGGCAACCGACGCGACGGGGCGGCGCTAGTACAGGGTGAGGCATAGAGGCGTATGTGAAATATTTTAGGGTAGGTATTTCTAAGGTTAGTGTGTAAAATGCGTTTTAATTTAACTGTGGGGTTTTTCGACGGTTTTTCTTTAAAGATAATGAGCCATTCAAGTTTGATTTAAGTTTTTAAGGTTTTTTGAAATAGAATTATTGGATTTGAATTTGATTAGCTTTAGAATAACTTACAACGGGTTCGTTATTTGTTTTTAATGTTCGGAACTTCCTTATGAAAGAATCGAACCCTCATAGGGTCACTAGTATGTTAGTCCATCTGCCACAGCCAATTTTCTCCAAATCTAGTGGCCCAAACTTCTGTGACCCAAATGCAAAATGAAAACATGTCATTAGAAATTATATTTTTGATCGTATTTACAAAAGCAAGTCTCATTTAAAATTTTCTAAAATAAAATAATATTAAGAGTCAATTCATAATTAATTACGTCTTCAATCGCTACGACAAACCAGAAAGGAAAACTTGTGTTCCTCCGAATTGTACCTATGAAGAACTTAAATCCAAAGCCGGGCCTTCAGAAACCTGTAATAATATTTTATAGCATTTAAACAGACTACGTTCTCCTTGCCGATGCCACCAGTTGGTCAGAAGGACACAAACCAAGCGCCATGGGCGCAACGAGGGTAAGTAAATATTATGCGATGAAAACCGCAAAAATAACGTCAATTACTGTCATTTTGGCTCGTGTTTCATGGTGATTTTGACAAGAATATGGGACATCAAATATTGGTTACTATTATGAGACAATTGAAGGGCAATTCCCTTCTTTTTAACAAGTTGAATTTGAACCTTTTTAAGTACGAGAATTAGCATCTTGTATATGTACATTTACTTATACTAATAAAAAAAAAAAATAAAAAAAATATATATATATATGTATATATATATATAAAAAAAACATTTATTTCAGGGAAAGACCCATAGGTGTTCGATAAATAAGGGAACATAAATAATAGTATCAATTTCTTACAACATTAATTAAAAAAAAGAAAAGTCAAAAGTGAATGTCAGAATGAGATTTAAAATGTCAACTACAATAGATTAAATAGGTAATAAAATAAAATAAACAATAATAACAACAAAACACAGAATTGATAAAAATACATTATAGGGAACAGAAATTCAACATCACAAATTATACTGCCAAGACATGCCTGCCACAACAGTGCCCAATGTAGGGACAATCAAAGCGCTTGGCAATCATAGCCAGGACAGTGTTGGAGCTAGCCCGCACCCTGCGCACCAAGGACGCGCACCGCTTGCGCATGGTGGCGTGGAAACAGTCAGTGCGCGCATCCGCAAACATTCCGCAATCTTAAGCGCTATAGGCTACTTTTTATCCAGGCAAAAGTAGAGAAAAAAACTCTCATAAAATAATATAGCTTTTTGTGTGTCTTTGTGGGACTACGTTGATCTTTTATGGCTCAGCGTCTGGAATGAAAATTATCACAAAATAATTGTGACAAATCTAATCCAAGTACAGATTAGATTTGTGACGGGTCGATATATTTTTTCATGAAACAGGGTAAAACAACGCTACGGATTTTGATGCGGGATTAACCTATGTGTAGATAATTTTATTTCAGAAGGTTCTTGTGGATAGTAATTGTAGTACCTATAGTATTTATCTATCTATATTTAATATAATAAAAATGTAACGGATCGCTGTCTGTACATGGAAGATATAATGAGAAAAAATATTATTGGGACGATTATTGTTAGAATTTTTGTCTGTTTGTCTGTACGTTTGTGCACGTTAATCTCAGAAACGGCTTATCCGATTTAGATGTGGTTTTCAAAAGAATCACGTCGAACATTTGTTAAACTATCTATATCTGTCTATTCTTTCTCTGTTCAGTAGCATTGACTAAAACTATGCGAACCAGGGGCGAACCCTGACATTAATTAAATATAATAAACTTTTACTTTATTGTTCCATGGGAAGATCAATAAGTGAAAATAATAATTTCAGTCGTTGGGTAACTTAATCTTTACCATATGAAGAGTTTGGTTGTACGCGATAATCTCAGGAACTACTGGTTCGAATTGAAAAATTTTTTAGCATTGGATAGCCCATGTATTGAGGAAGGCTATAGGCTATATAACATCACGCTACGACCAATAGGAGCGGAGCAAAATGTGACGCAGACGAGGTTGCGCGGGTCAGGTGGTTAAGGTACGAGTATAATGCTTGTCGGGGCAGTAGCATTTTTCTCTAGTTTCTAAAATCCGAAGAACATAGTCTGACCTGTCTTGATAAGTCACTTTGGCCTTGTGTATCTATAATCTTTACTAATATTATAAATGCGAATGTTTGGATGTTTGGATGGATGGATGAATGGATGTATGTTTGTTACTGAATCACGTCAGAACGGCTGAACGGATCTTGATGAAATTTGGCACAGAGATAGATTATAGACGTAGTATGAACCCTTGGAATAATTTTCGACATTTACGCGGGCGGAGCTATGACAGCTATAGTAGGCGCCAGATAAATGTGGAATAAAGTATATTGACCTTTGCCTAATAACTGTTCATAGGTACCTGAACAATTAAATATGAATCGTTTTTCATTATTAGACAATGTTAAGGATCACGAGAGATGATGATTCGGGACAGCTGTGTGTCATTAATTCCGTTTTGCAAATTAAAAATGTCAATAATTGTAGGTGGGTCAATGACCGTTATTCCACGATTATCTGGCGCCTACTATAGTACAGAAATATTATAATATTATTGTAAATGTGCCAAGTCAGGCTAATTAATTTTATTTCTTACATTATGCATATAAACTATAAAGGTTTTAGACAACTGTTATATTTCTACCCGTAGTATAAGTTAACGTATTGAAAAAATAAACGAAAAAAAATATATAAAATATAACCTATGTGATATTAATTTTCTTTCTCACGTAATGTTAATTACTTTGTATACTATTTTTAAATGCTAGTTTTCGTACTCAACAGACAGATGTGTTGCTGGGGAGTTTGTTGCGACACTTTTTCTTCCCATAAAACACTAGGAAGTAGTGACGGACTGTCTTTGTGTAAACATTGATGTTCAAAAAGTGATGGCTCTCAGTCTAATTTGAGTAGATTACTTTTGATTTTGAATCACATTTCTATTTTAGCCTCGGAAAATTGCCTTGTTTAAGCCGGGCATTACCGCTAAACACTTAAAAAAACCTGAAACACTAGCTATGACAAACAAAGTAAACGGAAGTTTTATTTATTTATTTAAACTTAATGTACAATAGTGATACATGGGCGGACTTAATGCATCAAGGCATTTTCTACCAGTCACCTTTGGGTTATAAAGACTATACTGTGGTAGGTTTACTACAAATAAAAATAAAAATTTTGTTTCGGAAAGAATACATATTATATATATTATACTAATAAAACACATATAGTTGCTAAAATAATAAACTAATAAATCCTACTAATATAATTATGTATAATATTAATAATAATGCGAAAGTTTGTGAGGATGGATGGATGGATGGATGTTTGTTACTCTTTCACGTAAAAACTACTGAATGGATTTGGATGAAATTTAGCACGCATATAGTTTTTGACCTAGATTAACACATAGGATACTTTTTATCCCGATATTTCCACTGGATCGAGAGTTACGCGGGTGAAACCGCGGGCGAGGCTAGTATGATATATAATAATCTTAATGATTAAGAGAATTCATCATAAGCATGGCGAAGATAAACTAAGAATGACAAGCTTTTAGACTCCGCCATCTTGATGTCAAGGGGTTATTCCAGAGTTTGCAAAAAAAATAGCAAAATTTTGCAAGTTTTATCCGTAGGAAAATACAACACCCCGTTAAGGCTCTGCCGCAGTCAGTTACTAATAATTTTATTGACATTTTTCACAGTTCACTGAATCGATAAAATCGGGTCTTAACTAAGAATCGTACATTGTATGTAATATCTAGAAATAGTATGCTTTAAGTAAATGTACAATCCACTACGTTTCCACATTTTACTAGCTTAAATTAAATACAGTTCTGGTAAACTTAAATAAAATCAATATATAACAACAATACAATTGTTTCGCTATCTTAAAATCCAATAGTTAATAATACATAATAATTAAACATTTTGAGCAATGCATTTTATGATTTGTTTTTTAAATTTATATTTAGATAGAGCAAATACATCGATATCGTTAAAAAGATTATTGTAAGCTTGAACCAATCTTTTGACTGGCCTGTTGGTCGAGTGGTTAGTGACCCTGACCGCTAAACCGGAGGTCGTGGGTTCGATTCCCACCCAGGACAAATCTTTGTGTGATGAGCATAATCATTTGTTCTATATCTGGATGTGATTTATCTATAATATGTACGTATTTAGAAATTTATAAGTATGATTATCAGTTGTCTGGTTGCAATAGCACAGGCTCTGCCTAGTTTGGGATCGGAAGACCGTGTGTGAGTTGTCCTAGGATATATTATATTATATTATATTACGTGTGTGGTCGTCTCAATAAAACTATTTTATTCCAATCACGTAAAACTAAGTAATAAGCAAGTAAGTACGGACAAGTATCAAGTATTAAAGTATACCTTTTAGAAATGCATCGTGTTATATCCCTTAAAAGAAAGGTGAAACGACAATTAACATAAATTTTCACAGCATGTACTTTGCGTGTTCGGTAGGTAGTGCAAAAAGTTATGCAATGTACACTAGAGTGTTATATTTATGGAGGGGATTATTTTTTAGCTGTGTATTTTAATTTAAATGTGTTTTAGATGGAGGTTTAATAAGTCGTTAACTTTTTACCACGTCCACGGGTATATTAATCGATTTGTTCTCGACTAAAGAAAATGATATTTTGTGACTGGAAAAAATAGTACAACGTTTTTAAACGCATCTGACGAATGCTTAATTACTTACGTATGTACGTGCAGTTAAATATTATATTATGAGTCGTATCCTACCTATGGAATTCAATATTTAGTTTTTCATTCAATTTGTTTGAAAACTGAAAAAAAATGATGTTAATTAGTTTGGATGTTTGATATTCTTTCAAGCAAAATTTCCTAAACGAATGGATTGGATTAAATTTGGCACATATAAAGTTTATAACCGGTGTAGACACATGTAATACTTTTGTCCCGATCTGCAGTCTACGCAGACGAAGTACATAGCAGAACCTACAACAAAAATTCAAGAAAAATTGATTTTCCGTTTTCATTTCCTCCATTTTCCACTCCCGCCCTAAACCCAGAGTTGTGTTACAGTGGAATTATGAACGGCTGTGTTGCCAAGTAAAATATAACTTTCAGGTTTTACAGCTTTTTACCACACTTTATGAATTTACAGTCTTGCTTTTTACCACTTTAAGAATTTACCGTCTTCAAAAATGTTGAGAATAATTTTCTATGTAGTGGAGATTTTGTTTTTACAAGCTTTTATTTAACTTGCCTTGTTAGTTAATACCTATGTAGATATGTTTTACATAAGCAAATTAATTTTATAACAGAGGGCCTATTTTGCTAATTTTTCAAGCAACGTTTGGCTAACCCACGTTCGACCTAACGTTGGTTGAAATTTGTAGAACTGGACCCAAAGTTATCTTCTAGCTGTTAGTGACACAATTTTAAATCCAAAATGGCGGACGAATTTTATTTTTATGCAATCCCTATCGTATGTAGGTATCAAATCAAAGGTTTGGCTGAGTGGAATACGAAAAAGCCTATTTTATCGAATACTTTTTAGTGTGTTAATTTTGCATATAATTTCTATATAAATTGTATAATATCATAAATTGGTCTGGGATCATCACTTAGATGACCATTGTGGCCAATTAGCCTGATATAGATATAGTAGATCGAATCGAGAGGCTTTAAAGATTGTAGATATAACCTTCCTGCATGACGAGAACCTCGTAAAAACCGAGAAATTGGTTCGCGAGTGAGAATGTGGACTCGGAGAATTTGCACACAACTCTGTCCTTTGATTATTTTGGAACAAGTCAGTCTATTCGATAGGAGTCGTTTTCGTTCCGCCATCTTCGTTTTGGTCTGTCGTGAAGTGGTCGCATGGGCGTGCAGTAAGCTACAGTAAGGGTAGGCTAGCCCATACATAATGCCCAAAAAACAACTCACTACATTATTCAGGGTTGAAATCACTTCGGAATTTGTTCGAAAGAGTCACCGCGGCCCTGGAACGCAAAGGGCTTTAGAAGGAACACGGATGGGTTTTAGTCAGTAAGAGTCTAACACGCCCTTCCGCTCCACCCAGAGCGGAAGAAGTCATTTGATGATTTCCCATCCTTAAAAAAAAAAGGGTTGAAATCACGATACTGACGATGCGAATTTTCGTCCACTTTCAAAGTGAACGAAAATTGTTTTTTTTGGGCATTATGTATGGGCTGGCCTACCCTTACTGTAGCCTACTGCACAAGGATGTGGTCGCGTTGGAGCAGGCTTGCCTAGAAGTAACCTATTCACTCTTGACTCAAAGATCCCCAGGTTGTAGCTATCAGGAAACACAGACTCCGGCAGGGAATTCCACTCCTTAGCTGTACGCATAATGAAAGTATTACCAGAGCCCATCAAACCGCAACTAATATTACTCGAATCACAAGTTAACTGCGTATGACACAATCATATCGTGTGACATTTCATATCATACCCATGACCCTTTATGTTTTGTGCCGTGATTCGGTACTTAAGAGGTCAACGAGAGGGCGAGAGTGCGCGGTTACAGTGTCAAGTATCTCATCGATTGGGAGTATGTTTTGGGTACTTATGAAAATTAATATGGAAATGTGAAGATTTCAACAATTCTTCTTTAGGTATCGATGGACTTCTTATTTTATTTTATTTTATTTACTCAGGAAAACAAACAATTGCGCAATATACATGGTTAACATAAGCTTATAATCTAGGTATATCAGAGCGCAACTAACTACGTTATCCACAGGTTATATATTCGAATTGAAAGGATGCGCACAAGTACAAATTTTACTAAATATAATCATACAAATTAGTAAGTCTTACTCTTACAATACTAAAATTGATGTATTTATAAAAATAGGTTAATCTTCCGCTATTCCGATCATTTTAAGTAACTCAGTGCGAATTTTGTTAGCTGACAAAGAAAATAAATCTAGTTCCGAGAAAAGGGTATTATATTTTTTTGCTAAACGTCGTAGAGGTGCGCGAACTCCCGCGTTGGCGCAATAATAGGTTGGTTCTTGCCAAGGAGTACCGTGTTACGCAGTTACAGGGTTGTGGAGATTGATGATTCTATGTAAATCCGTTCTGCCGTTCAGATGTGAAGATATAAAAAATAAACAGACAGGGTTACTTTCGCACTTAATATTATTATGAATATTCAGAAGATTCCGACGGTACTTCTTGGTGTCAATTGACTTCTTCAATTGAGAAGCTCGTGGTTAAATACTAACAGCCGCACGGGTCGATATTCAAGATTAAGCATTACTTGCCAAGGTAAGGCCGTAGATGGGTTACCATACATTACATACCGAGACTACTCAGTGTCTCCGAAAACTCGTAAAGCCGTTGGTCTCGGCTGTTATTTGTAGATTTTTGTCGTAACTGTAGTCAGAAGTCATTAAAACTGACTTTAGTTTTGCCACAGATAATATAATACTATCGGTTTTGCCAAGGGGTATCTTGTAGTGTTTGTGTAGTATATCGTATCGTGTAGTATTCGTGTAGTATATCGTATCGTGTAGAATATCGTAACTTGTAGTATTCGAGTAGTACCTATATCGTATCGTGTAGTAAGTAACTGGTTTGTGGAAGTCAGATAGGAAGTCGCTCCGTAAAATATATATTATATTCAGCTGAATCCGGTCAGACTGGAGTTGACCCCAACATGATTGGGAAATGGCTAGGCAGATTAACCTTTTAAACGGCAGAGCCTAAACGAATTGGCGTGCCCCCGACGCCAAGCCACAAATTCGCCCTACTTTTTGTCATATATTTGTGACGTTTGTCGTACAGGGCCACGCGCTTGCTTGTCATGTATACGTGACAATGGCGTTCAAAAGGTTAATTGTTTCGATGGTCTTCTTACTTCAATTTTGTCCGACCAGTAGGTATTTAGGTTCCTGGAAGTAGCAGGTGGTTGCGGAAAATGGACTCGGGCACTCACTGCGAGGCCCATTTTTGCTCTTTTACCGTCGAAAAGAAAGAGTTATTTGGTCCAAAACATTAGAAAATTCATGATCATTATCAGCCGAAAGACGTCCACTACTATAATTTGAAAATGCCGTCATAAATGCTGTTTGCCATAATCGCTTGGCAGACGGGTTGGTGATCGCTGTGCAGTTGTTGCAATGCACAAAGAATGCTGCTGCCCATTCTCTGGTGAGTCCTTTAGGCCTCTCTTACGACACCCACGGGAAGTGATGGGATGGTGCTATGCTTTTTCGTCCGACACCATACAGCACCATTAGAAAATTACGAACAATTTAATCTTGCCAGTTGACGTACAAGCAATTTTTAGCCACGAAAATGGCCGTTATTTCTCCGTTATATCGAAGTTCAAAGAATTCATTATCATCATCCACAGGCCGACTTCGCACCCTGGCTGGAGGTTTTACTATTATATTATGGCTAGCACAGGCAAGCCCGGTTAAGCAGTCGACAACCTCATAGGTTGAACAACGAGCCGCCACTCCGCCAGCGCCAAAAAAAAACCGAATTTGCCCACTTCTTCTCTTGTGCCAATCCCCGCGTTCCTTTGCCAGCCTCATCCAGGTTCTACCCGCAATGGCAACAATGTTCAAAGAATTAAATTAGTCAAAATAATATCCGTAACCTGTAAAGCAAGAAGTGCCTAGAGGTTTGTAGCATAGTTATACTAAAACATCCTACTAATATTATAAACGCGAAAGTTTGTAAGTATGGATGGATGGATGGATGTTTGTTAATCTTTCACGTAAAAACTACTGAATGGATTTTGATGAAATTTGGCACAGTGGTAGATTATAGTCTGGAATAACACATAGGATACTTTTTATTCCGGGAATAGGTTCCCTTGGGATAATTTTCGACAGTCACGCGAGCGGAGCCGCGACCGGCAACTAGTACTTAATAATAAGGCGGCGAAATAAGAACGATGCAATTACATACTGTTTGGTTTTACGACAGCTAAGTAAAAATGAGTCCAGTTTGAAACAATTAGGGTTTTTGACGTTTTATTTGCCGCCAGAGTTTACTGGGTGGGTGAAGTGTAAACAACTTTTAGAAAGTAGAAGGTTATTCAGTATGTAGAAATAATACCTTCATTTAATTGAGAAACGAGCCAAGAGGATCATCGGCAATGATTGGCCCGTCGAGTCGAAGCTCCAAAGTCTTGAGCATCGACGCCGAGTTGCTAGCCTGTCGGTTTTCTATCGATTGCATTTTGGGGAGTGTGCGACGGAATTGCATAGTTTAATTTCACCAAGCCCGTTCCATCATCGGACCACAAGACGTGCGGCGATGCGCCACCGGTAGGTACATGGTGGACATCCCACCCACACGCACAAAACGTTTTGGGAACACATTTCTTGTGCATACAGCTAAGGAGTGGAATTCCCTGCCGGAGTATGTTTCCTGATAGCTACACCTGGGAGTCTTTAAGTCAAGAGTGGATAGGTTACTTCTAGGCAAACGGGCTCTATCGCTTACCAACAGCTGATATAGTGGTCAAACGAATGCCTATCATCATTAAAAAACATTTTTTTATGTGCCAATGATACTCATAATAATATGGTGTCAGCAATAACAAATTAACTGGCCAGTAGGTCGAGTGGTTAGTGACCCTGACTGCTAAACCGGAGGTCGTGGGTCCGATTCCCACCCAGGACAAATCTTTGTATGATGAGCATGATCATTTGTTCTGTGTCTGGGTGTTATTTGACTATTATTATGTATGTATTTAGAAATATGTAAGTATGTTTATCAGTTGTCTGGTTGCCATAGCACAGGCTCTGCCTAGTTTGGGATCGGATGACCGTGTGTGAGTTGTCCCAAGATATCATTATTATTTGGAAAAATATAGACTGTTTCTTAGCTCTTTGGCTAGTCTTAAGCTACATTTATTATTATTATTAACTTATAAGTATGTTCGTGATACAATCTGCTTTCCTAGGGTTTTCACAACTATTGGGCTTTCAGTCAAAGCGGATTCAGCTGAATACCAGTATTTTACATGGAAAAAACTGCCTACCTGGCTTCCACAACCCAGCAGCTAGGTAAAACGATACCTCTTGGTAAGATTTGTGTCTGTGATTTATTTTATTTATTTACTTGGTTTTGCCCGCAACTTCGTACGCGCATATCCCGTTTTTCCCGTTCCCGTACAGCCTTCCTCGTGAATCTATCATATACAAAAATAATTTTCCAAATAGGACTGGCAGTTTCAGAGATTAGCGCGTACAAACAAACAAACAAACAAACTCAGTCAGTTTACACAGAGAAAAGAGCACAAAGGTACCGCTTATTTCATTAGAAATTTCTTCGATCAGGTCTGCGACAGAAGAGTGGTATAAGAGACGTAGACACAGTCAGTGTGTTAAAGACAGACAAGGAAACTTAAAATAATAGATTATACTAACTTAGCTAAAACATATTATTATCTATTAATAAATATAAATCAAACTACAATACACATACAAACAAATACACACAAATAGATAAACCTAAATTCATTATTAAAATAAATAATACACAAAATAATAAACTCAGGTACAAAAAAATACTGGTACCAATTAGCTTTATTCGGACACACAAGTTTCGCACAAGATAAATGGTGTGTGTGTGTTTTAGTGAAAGTAAAAGGATAATTTTTTTCCAGATATTAGCCTTTACAAACGAATTATCTTAATAAATCAGTGATTTATTGCCTTCCATTGCTATCTCAGAATATGCCTTTGAAAAACAAAAAAAAATATTTTTTAATTAATGTGGACCTCAATTTACACTGTTGACATAGAAACCTTAATTAGGTTCAGCCGGTATTAAAAAAAAACTCTAACGTGCTAACATGAAGTTGCCACATGTAAAGATTTAATTAGGTATTAAAGAAATATTAGAAACCTAACTTGAATGAACTTTTAATCAGTACAAAATTATGAGGCAACGCCTTCAAACCACGCTGAAATCATAAAAAAAAATTCAGTACCTATACAAACTCTGTGAAAAAGCTTACGTTTTAAAAATGGTTCACTCCTAACTCTTCAAGGCCCGTAATATTTTCATAACAAAAAACCATAACGCATAATCGGGTATCATATCTCATCCTTATGCCTCTTTCACACACACCTCAAAACCCCACGCCAAACAGAGACAGAACCACCCCATCTGATACCTCTTCAAACGTCTCTTAATGATATGCAATACGACCCTCTTTAATCACCCCTCCCTCTCCCACTTAAACGCTAACCAAAAGAGTAAAAGAGGTAGAAATACATAATAGCGTTCCGTTTCAAAATTACATTACGAAGTAGAGGCACGCGACCAAATTATAAAGATCCCTCAAACTCGTCCAGTTTATTCAGAATCACGGATTTTTTAATAGATGCTAAGGGAAGGGAGGTCTTTTCAATTTGGTCACCGACGTACGATAATTTTTCATGGCTCCTCTAGTGACAAATGGCGAGGAAATAAATTTTATTTATAGGTTTTAGTTGACAGCGAGTTGTAAATGAACTTTTAATGGCGGCCGTGTTTGTTTATTGTGTGAATTAGTGGCTTATGTGATTTATATAAACTTGGAAAAGTATAGAGGGACGTAGTAGTGGGTCGTGGTCGAGTTTTGATAAGTAAGTAAGCTTTCGGGGGTTAATCGCAAAGAATTAGTCGATTTTTGTGGTTAGTCAGTTAATTGTGGCCCGTTAGAAGGTTAATATATTTACTTAAACTGGAAAAAGAAAACTTTGAACATGTGTTATTGAAAGGCCAATTTTTCTATTAAAAAACGTTGAAATTCTAGTGATTTTCATCTCAGCGGCAATCAATATCAAAAATATACGTAAAGTCAAGTAAATTAAATTGACCGATTAGGATGCGAATGCTTTCTATCTACTTCTTATGTAGTCGACAGTTCATCAAAATAAACTGTGCTCATGAGAACAGAAGACATGTTTGAAGGCCCTTGGAGGCGTTGTTTAAGTCGTCTAGGGTGGGTCCAATATTAGGGACACTCCAGTAAATTAGGTAGGTGTCGTAAAAGGCGACTAAGGGACTCGCTAGAGAATGGGCAGCAGCATTTTCTGTGGTTCTGTGCATTGCAACAGCTACACTGCGATCGCCAACCCGCCTGCCTAACGTGACGATTTTGGCAACGTCTTTCGGCTGATAAATGGGTCATAGTCTGAAACGCACTTAGCTTAATGAATCAATTATTCCCCCATTTCGCCAAATTATATTGGCAGCGGTTTACTTTTATCGTCAATTCAGAGCTTTCTATAGGCCGTTGCAGTTCACGACGAGGAGGTAAATATTCTTTGGGATTTTTTAAAAACACGGTAATAGCTGTTTAAAAGCTTTTCATGATTTGATAAAAACTGTTTTCTTGTATGTATGATCTATGTATGTTTGTTGGACTAAATGATTGTCTGAATAGTCTCTTTGAGTGATATTTTTTTGCCCAGCGTGCCCTGAACTCTGCAGATTACATTATCAAATAATATTTATACATAATGTATATAAATGAATCCCTATTTCCCTTGGTCACAGTATCACGCGTGAACGAACGGCTGGACCAAATTCGCTAATTCTTTTTTAGTAGTTTTAATATTGTCAGGAGAAGGTACAAATATTAAGAAAGAAAAATTAAAATAATAAATATACATCCGAGTGAAGCCGGGGCGGGCTACTATTAAATGATATTAATTTTGTAAGTTGATTAAAAATAACATAGGTACCCGTAATTCTTTCTTGTCAATTAAAATAAGATGGCCGGTGTTTTCTAGCTGCCCCGAAGAGAAACACCGTGTTTCAGTGTGTCTCTCGAAAAGCTCAAACGTACCTACATAGGAATTAGGTCCTTTCCTATAAAGTACCCGTTTTAGGGATCCCTACCCAAAGGGTTAAAACGGGACCCTATTACTAAGACTCCACTGTCCGATTGTCTGTCTGTCACCAGGCTGTATCTCATGAACCGTGATAGCTAGACAGTTGAAATTTTCACAGATGATGTAGTTCTGTTGCCACTATAACAAAAAAAAAAAGAAAAAAAAAGGGGGCCCCATACTAGAAACATGTTTTTTTCAGCTTATAGTACGGAACCGTTCGTGTGCAAGTCTAACTTGCACTTGGCCAGTTTTTTATTTAGGCCACTTTGAACTAAGATAACTCCGGCTGGACTTTGAATATTTAATTCAAATAAACTTTATACTTAAGGCATATTACTGACGGATTAAATATAAAATTTTATCAAGATAACAGAGATTATCCAAGTACGAAGGAGATATTACAGTGTAAAAGTGTGTCCGCAAACACAGATACAGTTCACACTTTGTCTCTTATATATACTCTCTATATATACTCTCTCTCTCATAGTTCAATGCGGCGAAAATCTAACACTTCTGGGAAGAGGCCATTGCTACCCCACTCCATGTCAGCCTGGTCATGAAATGGGGTAGCAATACGTCTGTTCATTCCAGGGGCCGATAGTTGTGTGGTTTTGTTGTGGACATATCTAAATTTAAAGTAATATTGAATTCGTTGAATTGCTACTTAGCCCTCTTCCTCTCTCCTTATTTTGCTGTGCCCGACAGGGTCCATATTAATATTTTACTTTGTTATACCATCTATGTCATATATATGGAATGCAATAAAGAATTGAGTATCTTGGTGTATATTTAAGTAGGTACAGAACAAATTAACTAATAAAGTGGGGATTTGATTCGTATATTTTTATATCTTGAGACAACTCTCACACGCTGATTCGATCCCAAACTAGGCGAGCCTGTGCTATGGCAACCAGACAACTGATAAACGTACTTGTATATTTCTAAATACATACATATTACAGACAAATTACACCCAGACACAGAACAAATAATCATGCTCATCACACAAACATTTGTCCTGGGTTGCAATCGAACCCACGACCTCCGGTTTAGCAGTCAGGGTCACCAACCACTCGACCAACAGACCGGTCATATCTTGCATTATATATTGCATGCTGCTCTAGACGAATCAAGTCGGCACTCGTAAAAACTCAAAAGTTTTACAGCTTGACTGAAATGAATCATTAAAGGAAAAACAATAGAAAAATCCAATAATTCCTGCACTCCAACCAATGATTGTTAGGTCGTATGATAAGGATATCAAATGATTTAACAGTGGTTCTAGCACGCCGCGCAGGGCCGGCCATGTTAGCGGTTCATTATACTGTGAGTATGACCACAATACCGCTGCACGTCACGATAATGAATGCATTATTACATAATTTATTGTGGAACGGGAGTTGATATGAAATATTTGAAAAGTTAGTTAGCCCCGCGGCTTTGCTTCCGTGGCTATTTCAGGATAAAAAGTAGCCACTAGGCGATAGTTTAGCTACAAAGCTAAACTATCACGGAGTGTCAGTACTTGTAGGCTACTTCTTACTTCTACTGTTGAGGAAAAGTGTTTTTGGTATAATAATAATATCTTGTGACAACTCACACACGGTCATCCGATTCCAAACTAGGCAGAGCCTGTGCTATGGTAACCAGACAACTCATACACATACTTATATATTCCTAAATAGACACAGAACAAATGGTCATGCTCATCACACAAAGATTTGTCCTGGGTGGGAATCGAACCCACGACCTCCGGATTAGCAGTCAGGGTCACTAACCACTCGACCAACAGGCCAGTCATTATGGCACCGGCTATTTTTAATCACATTCCTATTTCCATAAAACAGGAACCAATAATAAGTTTCAAAAATAAATTAACTGTACTCTTAACAAATAAATGTTACTACTCCGTATCAGATTTTCTAGGTGATAAGTTTTAGTTGTGTATCAATGTTTTGTGTGTCTGATGATGAACTGCATCAATGTTTGCATGCCAAAATGGTAGAATGTACAAGGATTCTTTAACATTATTGTAACCACCTTACTGTAAATACCTACATTCTGAGCAAATAAATAAATATTCTATTCTATCCGAGATCAAAGATACGCTATATTCATTAGCTAACATTTACTGACATATCTAAACAAACAAACAATTTACCTCCTTTAATATCGACGACACGGTTGGCGCAGTGGTTGAGCGATTGGCTGCTGCGCTGCGGGTCGGGGTTCGATTCCCGCACGGAACAAATATTTGTATGGCCTACAGATCGTTGATTCGGGTCTGGCTGTTTGTGTATGTGAGTTTGTATGTTTGAAAACAGGAAAAATATTAATTACGCGCTTCAAAGAAAGCTTAAAAGCTGCAATAAATTAATTCAAATATATTAAGTAATCCACCATAACATGAGATAAGTTACATTAAGTTCAAATCAAATTGATTTAAACAATAAAATCATTACAATCAAAGAAAACACAATATAAAACCACAATTATATAATCATATGGATTGCCACAATAACATTAATAAAAATAATAATCCTGCCAAGCGTGGTGATTTGAAGGAGGCCTATGTCCAGGCCTGTGTAACAGTGGACGTGTTTCGGCTGATATGATGAACATAATAAATAAAATCTTTTACTCAGGAGCTCGTGGCTAAAGAATAACAGTCGCACGGGTCGATTAAGGTTAAGCAACGCTTGCCGAGGTTGGTCTGTGGATGGGTGACCATCTTAACAAACCATGTTTCCTCCGTGCCTCGGAAAGCACGATAAGACTTGGCTCATTTGTAGATCTTTGGCAGTCGTTACGGATTGTTAGAAGCCAGTCAATCTGACTCCAGTCTTGCCAAGAACTACCGTGTTACCCAGTTTATGAGTTGTGAAGGTCAGGTAAGCAGCATTCAGCTGAATCCAGTTTGACTGGAAGCCGACCCAAATGTAGTTGGGAAAGGCTACGCTGATAGGTGGAAAAATATGTACATAGGCAATATTACTCTGCTATGAATTAACATCTATAATTATACTAATATAATACTTCTTTATATATTCCAAACTGCCAATAAAGCCATACACAACACACATAAATAAAAAAACAAGTTTATGTTTTTCAAAGCACGACTTCTAGTCTATAATTGTACCGTAGACTAGCAAAAGCTATGGAATACTAATTTTATTTGACCAAACCAGGCCTACCAAGTTTCTATGCAGATTTATTACTGGCCACACCATTTTAATGTGGTTTCGTAAATGGTTTTCTTGTTAGAAACACGCCCTGAATTTTTTATATAGATACATATAACCTATGTACAAAAAATTATGTACATAGGTTACAAATAAGCTTTTCTTTTAAGGATGGGAAATCATCAAATGACTTCTTCCGCTCTGGGTGGAGCGGAAGGGCGTGTCAGACTCTTACTGACTAAAACCCATCCGTGTTCCTTCTAAAGCACTTTGCGTTCCAGGGCCGCGGTGACTCTTTCGAACAAATTCCGCAACCCTGGCAATGGTAAATAAGCTTGGGTATGGTATTCCTTGTGTGGAGGTAAGTAGATAGATATTTAGGTAGTAGAGAATAAGTGCTTCGTTACTTATGTATTTTTGAAGTGAAATCTTCTTTAGCGGCGTTGTGCACTTTTTGAGATGGGTAAAAAATGTTAAACTCGCGTGACCTGATCGAAAAATCGTGAGACGGAGGGAAAGTCCTGAAGTTTTAAATTTTTAGTGTAATATAAATTGTCATGTTTGTGTACGATAGCACAATAAATTAATATTGTATTTTACCACATAAATTATAGTACTTTTATACTGATAATTAAAGCAATTCGTGCGAAATGATTCCCTAACCATTCCAAAATATCAAAAATGCACAACGTTAATGTTCAAGTTTTCACTTCTGCCGGCACTCCTGGAGTGCAACCCGTTGTTTTTTTTTTTTTAATTTCGCGCATTGGAATTTTAACTCAAACAAACTAAAAAATAACGATTTTTGGATATTTTTGGGCTGTGTTTTTGCTTTGTGCAAAATTGAATGATCCTAAGTGTAAACGGGTAAGTACTTTCCTTTTATTTGTAGATTTATTTGCTAGCATTAAAATATACCCCCTATAGATGGCCGTATTTCGTATTGAATTGACTTCGAAACTTGATTTTTTTGAGCTCTAAGGTACCATAAACCGACGTATTTTAAAATAATTTCATCTGATACCATCACGCGTTCCTGCGAAAAAGAGCCTTGACAGGCAGTCAGATAGTCGGATGGACCACGAAGTAAAATAAGGGTTCAGTTTTATCTCATTTAAAGTAAGGAACTCTAAAAGTTAAAGGCAACGTTAAACTATCAAGGAATTGGTCAGTCAAAAACTGGAAGCTAGTTGCTCGTTACAAAGTTTTGAGTCTAAAAAGTCGTGAAAATCCCGTGTGCGTTTAGTTGGAAAATTATCATTCAAATAGAATATAACCATAAACTGCTCAATTCACTAACATCAAAAATGCACATGAACAGTTCACATCAGAATACATAAAATACATTTAGAAAATCTCTTCCAGGTTCTCACCCCATACGTCTTGCCCCTACCGCAGTTCACGCGCGACTGACCCCGCACAATACAATTTGATTTCGCAATGTTCGACTACCCTCTTCTTCCAAACAATTTCACTCGACAACAATAAGCAAATTGGTCCTTTTGTGGAAAATTCAAGATAATTTTCTAGTTCAAACTAGTGGAAATATTGCTTGTTAGTTACTTTTGTAGCAGAACTGACTTTTGGGCTTTTTTCTTTTTTTTTGGTAGGCTGGCTCATCCTAATTAATTTTGACAGTAACTATGGCAGTCACGTGCTCTTTTTGGGGTTATATCAATGATGGAAGAATGAATGAGGAGCTCGTGGCTAAATAATATCGAATCAGGAATTATGATATCCGCAAGAGAACCAAGGTTACCGATATAGCTCGAAGGATCGCCAAACTGAATTGGCAGTGGGCAAGGTACATTGCTCGCAGAGCAGATAGTCGATGGGGCTGAAAAGTTGTGGAGTAGCGACCGCGTACCGGAAGATGTTGCGTTGGAAGGCCTCCCACAAGGTGGACCGATGACCTGGTGAGGGTCGTGGGTAGCCGATGGATGCGAGAAGCACAGGACCGGTTGTTGTGGCGACACTTGGAGGCCTATGTCCAGCAGTGGACGTCTTTCGGCTGATATGATGAGTCAAGCTTCTGCCGATGTCGTCCGTGGATGGGTGACCAGCTTAACATACCGAGATTTATCCGTGCTTTGGAAAGCACATTAAACCGTTGATCCCGGAAGTCAGTTGTACATCTCGATAGTCGTTACGGATAGTCAGAAGCCAGAAAACTCTCTCACCAAGTCTTGCCAAGTGGTATTAGGGGTATGGTGTTACACAGTTACTGGGTTGTGGTGGTCGAATAAACAGTCGCTCTATGTAAAATACCGGTACTCAGCTGCATCCGATTAGGAAAAGGCTACAAAGATCGTTGATGAGTGTTAAAAGAAAGCGATATTTTTGGCAGTATTTTAAGTTTCTTAGTCTATTGACTGGGATACAAGATGGATGTCTACCTGATCTCTCGTCTGTACTATTGTAACGGGCCTATAACTTGCGCACTGCTGAGACACTAGCACACTCATATTGTTGTTTTTTTTTTCTTATTTAGTTCTTAACTTGTCTTCACTAACATAATTTAAGAACTACTATAGTAGGCGCCAGATAATCGTGGAATAACGGTCATTGACCCACCTACAATTATTGACATTTTTAATTTGAAAAACGGAATTAATGACACAAAGCTGTCCCGAATCATCATCTCTCGTGATCCTCAACATTGTCTAATAATGAAAAACGATTCATATTTAATTGTTCAGGTACCTATGAACAGTTATTAGGGAAAGGTCAATATACTTTATTCCACATTTATCTGGCGCCTACTATAACACTATCGTTTAGGGTTTAGTTTTACCAAAATAAACTTATGTATGTACTGTGCGTGGCAACATGCTAGCGAGGCGGTTTAGCCGCTGTAGTGACGCTGTGAAATCGCAGCTCTTCATTAGTTACTGCACAAGCGTCTACACAGTCGAGTTGTGGGCTAACTACACCAAAGCTGCACTCAGCGACATGCGAGTGCAGTACAATGACGCGTGGCGCGCCATGTTCCGGCTGCCTCGGTGGTGCAGCGCGAGCGCCATGTTCTGCGGGGGCCGCGCGCCCGGCTGGCCAGCCCTGCTGAGGAGCCGCTCGGCCGCCGCACGCTCCGCCATACATCGCTCCGCTAACTCCTTGGTGGCCGCGGTGCGAGACTGGGACAACAGCCCTCTTCATCAAAGGTGGCAGTCCTACCATACGCCGATAACATGATTCGCGGCGTCTAAGTTTTCATTTGTCATGTTATTGCATCTTTTTTTTTATTATTTACTCTTATTTATGTGTGCTATTTGGATGTTAATCTGGCAATAAACAATTTCATTTCATTTCATTATACTAAACGCCTGCTATATCATCACCATTGCAGTGTACTTAATGATGATAAGCACAGAAAGCAAGCCTTATCATCTTTCTCTTGCCCTTAAATCGATTTATTTGGGGCCATAGAAAAAGTATTTTTCTTTCAAACCTTTGCTTATGTACAGTCAACAAAACTATTTGGTATGCAGGCAGCATACCAAATAGTTTTGTTGACTGTACATGATTCAATACCTAGTTCTAAGATCTGGCTTACCTGAATCAGTCTTTAATATTTCAAATCTCCACACTGATACATGATTCATAGATAGTGTACGTATTTACAACGTTTAATTACCTAAGATTACATCATTATGAAGAACTTTTGATATAGGGCCAATCGCGAAATCGTGACAATAAAGTTTTTTATTTATTAAATCTTAATGTGCAATAGTGGTACATGGGCGTGCATCAAGGCATTCTCTACCAGTCAACCTTTGAGCTAAAAAGACTACACTCTGACAGGTGTACAACAACAACAAAAAAAAGATGTTTGTTTCGGAAAGAATACACAATCAATATACCTATATAATACTAAGTGAATACGAATTTATGCTAAAATAATAAACTAATAAATATGATATATAATAATCTTACTGATTAAGAGAATTCATAAAATCATGACGAAGAACAACTAAGAATGACAGGAGGGGGAACATTTATAGTTATGTGCACATACAATTTTGGGGCAGTCGATTTGTTTCTCGCGATTTCAGTGTAGGATTCCTTTTCAGGTTATTCCGTTCATTATATTACACCTAAATATAGAACAGTAATTCAATTAATACATTCCAATTATAAATAAAAACCACTCATCCAAACAAACAACCAACGTTAAAAAAAAACATCAAATGAATGCTTCACGCAAAATCATTCACAGTCCTAAATCGATTGCTAGTATTACAGTAATCATTTCGATTTTGACAGACAGCTTTGTACCCAACCCTAAAATACAGCACACGGCACACCCCTATTAACCCACCCGGAAACAGAAATGACTACATTTTTTTTGAAACCACATCGCGACAGACGCGCGGCGCCTGCGCAGGTTCGAAATTTGAATTTGAAATTGGAACGTAATGGCGACCCTAGCGGCCATCATTAAAAATAGATCATAGACTTGGATCAAATGATTTTGTATAATTTTCTATCGTTTAATGCTTGATCTCTTTGTAATTCTGGTTTTTTTGGGACACTTAATAAGTATTAGTAGTTTTAATTTTAGTCTGGGAATGTAGCGAGCGCATTGTGGGATGATGGATCGAGTACCAATGGATTGAAAAGCCCAAAAACAAGAACAAACGTATCAGTCATGGAAATTCAGCATGGAGTTTCCATCAGGCATGATCGAGATCAAGAGCAAGCCCACTCCTCAAAAAAAAAAATCTCTTTGTTGTATTTTTCGGTTCTTATACCAAATACAGATAATCAGAATTGCCATTGGAACAGCTTATTATAGATTAGATACCTACTTACGGTTTTGTGGTTTAAAAATGAACGCTATAATGAACCCCTGGAAAATAATGCTTGTTAGCCATGAGTATGAATGCTATTAAATTATGATTTATCTTTCTCGTATTGAAACCTATTCATGGTGATTTCAGGGCAGAACTCGTGTCAGTATCTCACCGGGTACACTAAGGTGAAGTGAACTGTCATTTCTCATGTCATTGTTCATTTATTATTCCATCTTTTTGTATGGATTAACAGCTCACTTCATGTTCACTTCAACTAAGTTTACACAGTGAGATGTTAGCAGAATCGCAGTGATACTATCTACCAGTGCTGGTGCCATAATTTTTCAGCAAAACCTCTTTGCTCATAAACCTTGCTACAGCAGCATGTAAATTGTCTCGTTGATCTAAAAGTACTGGGCCACGCAGAAAAGATTTTGAACTTAATTCCGAGCCCCAATTGCGAAACTCATAAAATCGATTATTGATTCACTATCGAAACGCAATGAACGCGTGCGATGTCAAAATGAAAGCATATGCGATGGTTTACAATTAGTGACATTTCAATAATAGTTCAGAATCTTGTGGCTGACCACTGTTATTAAATAGGCTAGTTGCTGCGGTTTCTTACTCTTTCAAGTAAAAACTACTGAACTGATTTTAAGTATGTGCGTCACTTTAAGTTATTATCTTGATGTATTTATTACTAACACTGTATGGACCGAATAAGTCTGAAATAAATATATTGAATTGAATTGAACTTTCACGTGAATAAACAGTTTTTCTTTCTTTATTTCGATGAAATTTGGCACACATTTAGTTCACAAGCTATTTTCCGCAACTTCGTACGCGCATATATATGCGGTTTTTCCTGTTCCCGTAGGAATTTCGAGAAATCCTCTAAGTGCTCCCCTACACTCCCCAAGGAACCTACATGCCAAATTTCAGCTTTCTACGACCAGTAGTTTCGGCTGTGCATTGTCTGTCAGTCACTCAATAGTTTTAAATATATTTGTAACCTGAATTCATTGATTAATTCTTTGAATTAACATAATTATAGAATCATACTTTATACTCCGGGAGTGCATGCCCTTTATTTACTTATTTAGCTTTAATTACTCTCTGCACTTACAGTACGAACCAACACGTACAGAGAGTCAAAATCTAAGAATTTAAAAGTCACACACCAAAATTAACAAAAGAATACAGAATAACAAATAATTTACCAATAATAAAAACAAATAATAACTAATAATAAAATAATAACTTCAGCACAGCGAAGGCACTGTAAGAAGCAAGTACTTAATCTATATTTTCTTTTTGCCCCAACTCTAGCCGACTCCCAACACACACGCCGTAACGATACGCCCTAATCACAGGAAATGTTTTCGGCTCATGAATATGTAAACGATTTTAGGATGCAACGTAATTCTTAATGTCGGACGGCGCCAAAACTAATTATGATAATTTTATAGTCTAGACACGGTACGCTTTTCTTGTTATGGGGTAAGCAGGAGTGTTTGTTATTAGTCGAAAATATAACACCGTTTTAATTAAGTGAATAGGTTAAAAAGAAAGCAAAACATGTCACAAACATGTTGGCTCATCGCCGCGAGGTTGCCTTCATGTCGGTCTTCTACAGATTGTACTTCGGGGAGATTATCGAGGAACTTCACGACCTCATCCCACTGGCTCCCTTCTACCATCGGACATCTAGACGCACTGCAAGTTGCCATCCCTACCTTGTTGCTATTCCACCAATTCGCACTAAACGTTTCCAAACGTCTTTTATAATGCGCACAGCAAAGGAGTGGAACTCTCTGCCTGCGTCTGTGTTTCCGAACGCATGCAACCCTAATCTCTTTAAAATTAGAGTGAACAGGCTTCTTCTGGGTAAGCTCGCTCCATCGTCGACTTTGTCTCTGTCATCTATGACCTAGACGAGAGTCAAGAGCAAACCCATTTTAAACTAAAAAAAAGTCTAAAAATTAAGAAAAAATTGACATGTCAGAAAAGCCAATCGCTAAAACGACTAAAAGTTCCAAACAAGTCGCTCTTCAAGCAATCTGATGCAGTTGGTTGCAACAAATTTGTGACTTAATTAAATGTGACCGTTTCCTACATTTTAGTCAGTTATATTTTTCTCCTCGAGCCTTTTATTTTGATATCCCACTCAATTCAATCAAAATATTGAAGAAATATAATGGCGCCAAAAACCGGCCATTTAAATTTTTATATACCCAATGTCACTCTCACAATCAAGACGAATTTAACGACACCTCTCAAACTAAAATCCATCAAGCCGTTTAGGCTACAGAGCGTGCCAAAGATATTTACATACATTCATACACTCGTAAACCATAACCCTTCTTCTGGCGCAGTCGGGTAAAAACATCTACGTCGCCTTTACCCAACTGTGTTGGAGTCGTCTTCCAGTATTCATTCTACTTGGAGCGACCAGCTTATTTGACCTCCACAACCCAGAACTGGGTACTAGCATACCCCTTGGCAAAACTAAATAAAATAACAAGTTAAATAGTGTGATTTCCGAATTGCGGATGATCTTTTAAGGCGCTGTACCAACTCAGAGCACAGAAAAATGCCCATTTTTCGTCACATTTTCAAGCAGAAAAACTACAGTAGGTATATAGCCAAGTCTTTATAGTTAAGTATTTTACAAAGAAATTATATAAAAATGGTAGAACATTGAAAAAAAGACGTCACAAGAGATACCTACCCTAAAGACAAATTTTCGTCGCGACATTCTTAAAATTTTGAGTGGTAACTATCATCTGTTTTGTAACTATTCAATAGGAAATTACATTGAAATCTAAACGGATTACGTCAATCCAAGTCCAAGGGAAGGCAACTGTTTGAATTAGTTTTCCGTCGATAAAGACCACACGGTTACATAAATAAAGCCATTCTCGGACATCGAGATATCGTTAAGAAAATTCATTCGACCAATTTTTTTATATCTATGTAGATACTATGCTTTTCAGTTTCCGACAAACGGCCTTCCCGAGGCACGAAGGAGTCTCTGTATGATGTAATCGATGGTCATCCACCCTTACACCAACCTTGACAAGCGTTATTTAACCCCGAAGATCGATCTTCTACCCGCTGTAAATGATTCCCGTGGCCTTAAGTAAAGAGCCTTAATTGACTGCATATAGAATGATGGGTACAGATTTCACTTGATAATGTTTGACTGTTAGCAGATATTGAAATAGTTTCTGAAAAATAATACAATTTGTAGTGTATGTTATACTTACATAAAAACGATGAAGCACTCGTGTATCAAGTTAACAACAATCTTTAACTACTTAAAAATACGCTCACTTTTCATTTCTCAAAACAATCGAAAACTGCTAACTCACTGTTTTGGCTTTATAAACAAACAACAACACACACAATATGAACACATTACCTACTTCAAAACACAATCACTGGTTGAAGACAGTTTTAAATTCCAAATTCGGTATTTGAAAACGAATTTGGAACGTTGCAAATTCAAATCGGAACCAAAGAGATTTTCAAACACATTTACAAGCGGTGGCCATTTTGTTTTTTTGACGTTTGACACTTTTTTATTTGCTAAATAACTTTTCTATATTTTACGAGTCTGTCTGTCCCCATCGCGGGTTAGTAGCGTAATGATACTTCACTATACAACGTGCGGTTTTCTACCCAATTATAATTGTGTACAATTTGTGAGCAAAGAGCAATCATTTGAGGTCAATACCAATTTGGTGTCGCTTATTATGTATAATGCGATCATATTAGTTCGGGATACGGTTGGGAGGTTAAATATTGGCTTTGTAAATAGATTTTTGATCGATTTTATGAAAAGCTAAGAAGTACTATAACTATAACAGATGTTTTTCAGCTTCACCAGACGATATAATGAATCTGTTAAATGAAAAATATTTTCTTTTGCAGCTGTCAGTGGAGTTTGTTTCAAGCGCTACGGTTGGCGCCAAATAAACTTAGAATAGCGGTCATTGACTCGCTAGCATTTTTTGACATTCTTGATACCAAAATCGGAAAAAATAAAGCTTTCCTGAATACTGTACACCTATCGAGATTCTTTACATTTTCTAGTAATGAACAGCCATGCATAATTTATTTTTCGTGTACCTATGATGAAAAGGTCAATGTCCTTCATTGAAAGTTTATCTGGCGCCAACCATAGTTTTATTTTATACTGCATGTATCTCCTAGGTATGGAAAAAATGTGAAAGTGGACATAAAATCCAAAAATAAGATTAATGTAGGTTTAACCCACAGTAACTCTTTATTATCGATATATGTACCTACAGTCTCTTTTCTTCGGTTATAGAATAATCGTAAATGGATCAGAGTGCCTACTTCCAACAATAAGAACTTTTCGTCTTAGTTATGTTTTTTAAAACTTTAGATGAAATGCTTTATAAGTATACATACTGTACATAGATGGACTGAACTGGTTTACCTATTTACAGTGCCAGTCAGAAAGCACAATTAAACACAATGCGCAATTGTATTGTGTTCAATTTTTGTGCCCAATTTAACACCGCCAAGCCGTTCCATCATCGGTCCATAAGACGTACGGCCGATGCACCACCGTTGCATAGTCACATCCCAGCCATGCGCACAAATATTTCGGGAATACTTTCATTGCCGTTCCACTCCATAAAAGTGGAATTCGCGCCCTGTATTCCCTGATAGATATAATCTGGGGGTATTGAAGTCAAGAGTGAATAGGTTACTTCTAGGCAAGCGTGTTCCATCGTGGATGACATTATCGCTTACCATCAGGTGCGATAGTGATCAAGTCAAAACACTATATCGACAACTGTTACAAAACACATTACAAAAAAAATGCAACATCACATGCTGGGCTGTATACAAATGACGTCAGCGCCTCAGAATGCATTCACGAAAAAAACACCTCATTTCATATTCCCGCGCTTTATAACCTAACCTATATTCAAAAACAAATTGTTTCTGCCCAGGACAGATGGGTATCGGCGTGATTATATTTCTAATCCGTCATTATATCGAACAAGTCTAGTTTTGAGAGGAAAAATGTTGAATTAACATAATGATAATGTTGGTTCGTCACAGAGTAAGTGAGGACAGAGGCTGCAGTTTTGAAGTTTGAATGAAGAACAAGGCAATATGAGTTATATACGCATAAAATGTTTTGGAGTTACTTTTACTGGAATGGGTGTTCCTATTTCTATGCAAGCGTGCTCCATCGTCGACCACATCAACGCTTACCATCTGGTGAGATTGTGATCAAACCCACAAAAAATACTAGGTAATATTTATTTCTTGCACGTACTTTTCCATAGAGATCTACATACGCTTTGGAACATGCAACTAGCTTCTTTATGACTGACCGACTCCATGACTTGTTCAAAAATGCCTGTAACTGTCAGTCTTACATTCTGTTTGTTTTAGCTGTAAGTCATCCCATAGTTGGTAAATAAATAAATAAAAAATAACTGGTTTAATGGAAATTAATGCTTTGAATTTGTAAGACATTTTCTCAATATTGGAATGGTTCTCAAATAATGACCATTAAAAATCACTGGCTTTCAGTCGATAGACAATAATATTTATAATATTGTTTATTTATAAAAAGGGGCACATTTACAATCAAATATCTTAAATTTCAATGGACAATGGACCAGAACAAATAATAGCCAAGTGGGTGGTGAATAAAATTATACTTTTATTATCATAATTTGTATTTCCATTCAGCTGTCTATTTTAGTATTGCATTCGATTAGATAATTAATACTAGTCAAATATCCTTTTAAAAGCAGATAAGGTAAGTTAATTAATAATCTAATCTTAAGTATTTTGTGAAAAGATGCAAGCACGTCTTCCATGGATATAGGCAGAAACTCCAGATCGCCAATATCAAAAGCTCTGTCTTTCACTACTCTGTGTCAGCAGTCTGTTGTTACTCATGTCAACATGAAAAATACATGCCTACACGCCGAATACTTAAGTATATACAAGTTTATAAGTTAAATTTCGTCTGTATGTCGGCAAAATGATGAGTATCATCAAACTTTGAATAACTTTTCTTACAGACGCGACGAGTTTTCATGCCTTTCATCTGAAGTTAGGTTAAATAGACATATTGTGACTGTTTGATTCGAAATATGTTCAGCGTTTTAATGAAAAAGTCTAATTCTGTCAGATAGATTTCTAAAAAAATATTGGACACGTATTTTTTCTTTATTTACGTAAACAAAAAATGAAGACAATATAGTGCGTCACGCGTGTTTCCAACGTTTTAATTAGATTTTTCATTTAAATACCCTATTTATTTAAAAAATAGATGCTTATTCGAATTTCAGTAGCAGAAACCCAAACGTTGATAGGCAGAGAATGCCAGGAATCTAGACATTTTCTACCAGTAGGTACATCTTCATCTAGTTTAAGTTGACCAAAAATATTGACGCTTAAAAGTGTTATTTTCAACCTAATTTACAAAATAAATATCATTCATCATTTATCCTCCAGTAGGAGAGCTATCGTCGTACTTCCAAAGATTCGATTTCTTTAGAAAAGTCTTAAAAAGTTCTTTTTTCATAAAGCTGTTTAAATAAACTAAAGAGTGGAATTCCCTGCTGTAGTTTGTGTTTACTGATAACTAGAACCAAGATAAGTCAAGAGTGAATAGGTTACTTCTAGGCAAGCGTGCGCCATCTTCGACCACATCATCGCCTACCATTAGGCGAGATTGCGATCAAACGCACCTATCATTAATAGAAAAGGCTTATTTATAGAAATTCATCGGATCGTAAAAATAAAATAATTCTTTAAGACTCAAACCAAAAAAAAACGCACATCATTTATCGAATTTCCGTTTCCACACGAGCGAAACCGCAGTGTATCCCTAGCGAGTACAAGATACAAACTTAATCATATTCTTTACATGGAGCCGTACTAAAAATTATGAATATTAAACTTATGCGCCTCTTAGGATTACAGGTCGTATTTAATAACAATAATGTTACTTATTATGTTTTAGATTTTGGATGCAAAGGATGTTTTCCAGTGTGAGCGAAGCTATAGGTGAAAAAATGTGAGTAGGTGCAGAATAAAAATAAGTGTAGGTGCACACTTACAAGTTAAATGGTCGTGAGAGTCCAAAGGATGCTAGCACAGCTCTGGTGGATGTGGCCAGTATGTCCAGCTGTGTAACTGGATTGCGGAGAACAGATGACCAGTCGCTCGTGCCAGTAAAAATGACGGCCAAGCCAAGCCAATTTTATTTATCTTGTCTTTGGCCAAACTAAGTTGGGTCGTTCCATTTATGGCCCTGATTTTACGAAGTTTACTTGAAACAATACAGCAGACAAGCAGTCGGCTCCAAAATGGTAATAAGCCAGGTTATGCTGATTTTTAAAACTACTAGAAGAACTTTTTTTTGTGAGTGGTGTCTCTCAGTTCAACCTATGAGGTTGTCGACTACTTAACCGGGCTTGCCTGTGGCCTTAATACAAATATTAAAGCCTCCAGCTAGGGCTTATAAAAAACTTACAAACTAAGCGACTACACGCTAAGGGCACCCTCTGTGGGCCTCGGCTTAGGGCGTCGCTGGAGGGAGGACAGCTAGGGACGGGCTGGATCGAACTAGACTAGAAGAACTATATAGTATTTAATTATGTAATGGAATCCTAGAATATACCATCTAATCTTTGAAAATGTATTTATTACAGGACTGTTCATAAAAGGTAGTGTTACATTCATTTTTTTTTTAAATAAATTATCGCTATCGTTTAGCTTCCAGTAGAATCAATCCTAAAATATTAAGGTAACGATAATTTAGGAAATTATTAGTGTTATGCTTTATATGTGGGAACATATTAAATATTTTAATTTTACTAAGGTAACATATTTTCGAGGAATCATTATAGTTATTTTTATTTTATGATACCTATGTTTTTACGACATGGTTTTATTTTCATTCTTACTTAAGTGGTCAAACGTTATGGTTTTGGAAACTCCCTCTAATTTTGTTGTGGTGGTTGAATAACAGTTGATTCCTATGAAAAACTTGGCGCATAGTCTACCTACTAGGTATGTGCTACCATCTATGTCCGAAAGAGACACAGAGTTACAAATAGTGGGTTTTTCACGTTTTGCCCACACATTCAGATTCCGGACTGATGTGCCTTCTCTATGCTGATATGGAAATACCTGATCACACTTTCCCGACCGGGATTGAACTAGGCGTCGTTGTACTATAGCCGGTCGATTCTGTAAACGTCTCACCGTTAAGCTTAGGTTAAGTGAACATGAAGTGAGCTGTTAAAACATAGGTGAAAACAAGATGGAATGACATTTCACTTCATGCTCACTCCACATAAGTTTCCACGGTGAGATGTTGACAGAATAGACCGGCAGGACATGACATGACATGTGATCTGTATGGTGTCGGACGTAAAAGAATAGCGCCATCCCATCACTTTCCGTGGGTGTCGTAAGAGGCGACTAAGGGACTCACCAGAGAATGGGCAGCAGCATTCTCTGTGCACTGCAACATCTACACTGCGATCGCCAACCCGCCTGCCAAGCGTGGCGATTATGGCTTGGATTATGGAGTAGAGGCTTATGTCCAGCAGTGGACGTCTTTCTGATGATATGATGATGATGATGACATGACATGATGACATGCCTGCGGAATTGGTTCGAAAAAGTCACCGCGGCCCTGGAACGGAAAGGGTATTAGGAGGAACACGGATGGGTTTTTAGCAAATATATGGGATAAACCACGTAATATTTCGGTAAATCATATCAGCCCAATTATTTGTCATTTTGTCCCCTTGTTTTTGGGAGGGCAGTACATCTACAATGGAATTGCACATGCAAAAAAGTTTGGGATTGTGGAGACCACCACTATGGTACTATGTTATGGTGGTCCGTCGGCTTGTTTTTGATGCCTCAATTTCATGCGAAACAACATTGATGTCGATGTTCATTCAATAATGATAAGTAAATCCGTTTAATATTCAAGGTTAAGCATTGCTGATATCTGTCTGTGAATGGGTGACCACTATGGACCGAGACTCCCATGTGCCTCGGAAAGCACGTTAAGCTGTCGTTTCTGGTTGCCATTTGTACATCTTTAATTGTCGCTACGGGTAGTCAAAAGCCAGAAAATGAAACACCCAGTCTTGGCAAGGGGTATCGTATCACCCAGTTACTGGGTTATGGAGGTCAGATAAGCAGTCGCTCCATGTAAAATACTGGTACTCAGCTGCATTCCGTTAGACTGGGAGCTGACTTCAATACAGTTGAGAAAATTTTGGCTGCTTGATTTAAGTAATTTTGTGTGTCAATACACCTGTCTCCAAAGAGCGAGCGATCGCGGTGGAATTTATAATAATTATTCTTTATGTAAATGGCAACACGCGCTTGAGTAAAATATATTAAAAATATATCGAGAAAAATATATTAGTCTAGAGTGCAAATAAAAAAATATGAAACTTTGTAAGTTGTACAAACAGCGACGCTATGGAGGAGCGGAGTCTCCTGCGGCGTCATCATGCTTAAAAGGAGGCTCCAATCATAAACTAATGTAAACTAGTTGGTACAGAAATAAATATTTTGTATTTGTATCAAAGAAAAACCACACAACACAAGTAGGTACTATGTAGATACGTAGATAACTGTTTATTTTATTTGACTGTATTTATTTAATACTAGTTACCGCCGGTGACTTCGCTCGCGTTAATGTCGAAAATTATCCCGAGGGAATTATACTCCCGGGATGAAATCAAGATCCGTTCATTAGTTCTGACGTGAAAGAGTAACAAACATCCATACATACAAACTTTCGCATTTATAATATTAGTAGATAAGGATGTTTGTAACTATTTTCTAGGTAGGTACATGTTCACCAGACTTGGTTTCCATACGTCATATTTTTGAGCGACCATTTCAAATCAGCGTCGTGCTGTGGGTGTACCCGTGGCATAGCATTATGCTGAGTTTAAACCTTGTTGCCACATACAGAACATTTTTTATTGGAGACCCAGTAATTATAGTAATTATTTACTAAACAATAACACTGACTTCTAACTGTTGATTGACATTGACGACACGCAGCGCTAAGTGTTCCTACTGTTACTTCTATAAATTTAACTTCACGCCCGTGGTCACTGAAGTGGTAGGTAGGCTGCATATGGGGTTTAGTACACAAAAATTAGGCTAGTTTAATTTTCCCATGAGTCCCATGTTATTAATGTCAACATCGTCATCACCTATATTTCAGCCGAAAGTCGTCCACTGCTGTCGACATAGGCCTCCCTCAGGTGTCACCACATAGATCGGTCATTTGCGTCTCGCATTTAGCTGATTCTCGCTACCTTTACCATGTCATCGCTCCACCGATGGAAGATGGAAGGCGTTGCTGCAGTCTATCGTACCTGGTTGGCGAAAGATTTGCCTCCAGGAACTTAAATCATATTTTGATAACGATTTCATTGTAATGTTTTAACGTTCCTACCTACTTAACTCATACACATCTACCTACCCTTCTTATTCAACCATAGTGATGATGTCACAGCACGAAGTTTTTAAAAATCAGAATATTGAACACTTCAAAATTCATCACAGTAAAACTTACAAAAAGTTCATATCTCGATCTATTAAAGAAATCGATGGAACAACGCCATCTACCGTCGAGTAGCGCAACTACGCACACTAGCGCCGTCACGGAGCGGCGACTTTAAGAACTAAACCGCGTCATAGATCAAAATGGCCTGTAACCATAATTGGTTCAATTTGCTTATTAAAATAGATTTATTTACTGTTTACACTGTAATAGAGTAATGTTTGTTTTACTAGCACAGTTAACTATTACGTTGCACGGTAATTATTTAGTTGTAATACTAAAATGGTATTTTATAAGCGAATTAATATTTTGCTGAGTAATAAATCATTTTGGTTTCATGTTAACAGTGCTTATTTACTTTCATTAGCAGTTATTTGGGTAGTTTAAGTTTATTTGTATAATTTTTGGTTGTAATTAACCTATTTTTGGTTTGATAATAATCTTTGAGGCTCGAGAAAGCATTTCTTGTTGGACGCTTGTACCTACGTATAACAAACTTATTTCTAAAATTCTTCACTATGCTATACTTGCCAGTTTCTAGGTAAGTTTCTAGGTACTTCTAGGCAAGCGTGCTCCATCGTCGACCACATTATCGCTTTCCTTCAGGTGAGATTGTGGTCACATGCGGTTCAATAATTAAACAGAAATTGGACTTTACTAGGTATACCCAGGTGTTTTTATTTAATTTAATATGGGTTTGCTCTTGACTCTAGTCTAGGTCATAGATGACACAGACAAAGTCAACGATGGAGCGAGCTTACCCAGAAGAAGCCTGTTCACTCTAATGTGAAGGTGTTTTTAAGGTTCCGTACCCAAAGGGTAAGAAACGGGGCCCTTTTACTAAGACTCTCACTGTCCGTCTGTCACCAGGCTGTATCACATGAACCGTGATAGCTAGACTGTTGAAATTTTCACAGATGATGTAGTTCTGTTGCCGCTATAACAACAAGTAATAAATAAATAATTAACTTAAAAATTAAAGGGGGCTCTCATAGAATAAACGTGTTTTTTTTTTGGTTTATGGTACGGAACCCTTCGTGTTAGAGTCCGACTCACACTTGGCCGGTTTTTTTCCAGTAAGGGCCACCAAAGGCCATAGAACAAAATGACCAGAAGTGTCCAAACATTTATAGTTTTGTAACAAGTTGCTATGTAGAAACTTTTGATAAATTATTACCTGACTGATAAATGTCTGGAAATCCTTTCATGAGAATGTTAAAAAACGCTACCAATTTTACTCAAGGTTGCCTAGCTTTTTCACTTCAATGTAGTCAGTGGGCAGCTTTCAGTCTAACTGGACGGTGCTGGGTGACAGTTTTCAACGTGGAGCGACTGTCATCTGTAATCCACAAACTGGTAACTGGATAACATGGCACCTCTTGGCAAGATGATGTATGGTTTTTTGACTTCTGACTATCCGTAACGACTTTTAAAGATGTCAAAACGACAGCTGGGACGAACAGCTAAACGTGATCTCCGAGGCACGTAGGAGTCTCGGTATGTACCTACATAATGATGGCCACCCATCCAAGGGCTAACCACCGGTTGCTTAACCTTGAAGAGCGACCCGTGTAGCTGTTTTTATTTAGTGACTAACCACCAATTTTGCTGTATAACCAAAAATATCCATCCTTGGTTAGCTCGTGAGTTGTGTCTACATAAGAGAAAAATATTAGCTCCAAATGTCATGTAAAGCCGCCGTATAGACTAGTGTTGCAAAATAACAAATAAAATAAACTGAATTTTACTCCGGGAATGTGGTCGCCTAAATGTCGTGGCACCAACGACCAGGGGCGAATTTGAACGAAATCCTATTAGACTCCAAGATATTATTGTCAAAGTCAATTCTCTGTAATACTACTAATATTATAAATTTGAATGTTTTGACCCGGGAAAATGTTCTTATGAGATTATTACCGATTGAACGCAGGCGGCAGCTAGTAGTAAAAATATATACCAACTTAATAATGATACTTAAATTTAAACTTGACAGATAGTTTAACCGGAACTGCGGTTGGTACTACAGGCCCATGCTAAAATGTTCCAATAAGAAAGGTTTTCGCACTTTTAGAAAAGCCATTTTGTTCTCACACTGGTTTGCTAGAAAGGGAAATCGTGAAAATTCGTTAGATTTAAGCCAAGTACCCAAAAACTTATATAATCAACCTCTTTGAGCCACCGACGGTGTTTTACAAATACATTATTTTATGCATTTTAAAGAATAGATGAGACTTTTGAATTCCATGGTGACAATGGAGGAGTCCTAAGGATTAGTACACATTATCAAATTCATTGTAATAGAATGACGGTAGTAAAATAGAACTTGGTGTTAGAAAAGGTACTTACAATCAATACATTTTGTCTTAAAAGTTGTTTGAGTATTACGGCCGACGGAAAATTGATAAACAGATTTACACAAGTTACATTCTCGTTGGTTTGGTTGGAGAAATCCAAGTCTGAAAGCCCGTCAAAGAGTAAATCGTCATCTTACCAGATAATGATTCACAGACGTCAAAAACTTTCGACAGCATAAATCTGCAGAAATCGGCATGAGGTCGTTACCATCACCTTCATCTACAGCCCGACTTCGCCCACTCCTGGAATAGGCCTCTCTTGTCTTGTGCTCATCCCCACGTTCCTGTGCCAGCCTCATCCAGTTTCTACTCGCGATGGCAACACTTCTTCTTCCAGACCGCGGATGCCACTCGCCCTTACTCCACCTATCGCACCGAGTCTTGCCAACCCATTTCATTTGCGGGATAAATTTTTCGATGTCGAAGAATTTATTGCTCTCTGTGCAACGTAATCCATGTTAAATTTAGAAATTCAACCGCTGCCGAGCCTCTTCCCAAATTAGTTGGTTCGGCTTCCTATCTAACCGGGCGTAGCTGATTTCCAATATTTTACATGCAGCGCCGGCCCGGTGACCTCTTCCACCCAGTTACGGGATAGCACGATACCCCTTTGTAAGACCTATCTTGTACTATGCACCATCTTTCTGGCCTACTACTAAGTTGGATCAGGGACAGGGTCACGCTACGTATGTACCCTCAGGATTCCTCATGTTGATACTGACATTCCTAACCTCATACAAGCGGGCTATTTTATGTACTATTGTAATGTTATCAACACAACATTACGACCACTTAATTACTGGTATCTAGCGTTGACGTTTATTACCCTCTACTTTTAAGGCTCTAGAAAAAAATCCATTCTTTCAGCGAAGGCGATTGCTGAAGTGCCAAATATGAGGGATTCATCACGTGGCTTTTTGGCAGTGTTTGTCAATCCCATAAATGTTTCACAATCACCTTCGCCACGCTACCGCTGGCAGAATGTCACTTGTGTCATCATCATCATTATCATCATATCAGCCGGAAGACGTCCACTGCTGTACATAGACCTCCCACAAAAGGGGGTTTTGCCATAATCGTCACGCTTGGCAGGCGGGTTGGCGATCGCAGTGTAGATGGTGAGTCCCTTAGTCGCCTCTTACGACACCCACGGGAAGTGATGGGATGGTGCTATTCTTTTACGTCTGATGCCATACAGAACACTCAAAAAGAACAGTCACTTGTGTAGAACGTCTGAACTTTGATGCATTTTATCTTTGTCAATGTTTATTGATTTGATAAAGCGAGTTTTTTTGACAATCCAACTGTTGGATAGAATCATACATTTTTATCCAGGAAATATCCGTACTATTCTTCCAGTCGAAAGACTTTCGGGTTTCTGAGTAAAAGGTTTTCTTGAGAAAATCGGGAGCGCGGCAGCTCAAAAACGATCAACAAAAAATATTGGCTTCTTCTGGGTAAGCTCGACCCATCGTCGAGTTTGTCACTCTAATCTCTGATCTAGACTAGAGTCAAGATCAAACCCATCTACACTATATAATTATAATATATAATTATTATAAAGAGGAAACATTTGTATTTTTGTGTGTGTGTATGTTTGTAATTAATAAACTCAAAAACTACTGTACCGATTTCAAAAATTCTTTAACCATTGGAAAGCTACATTATCAGCAAGTAACATAGGCTATATTTTATCTCCGTATTTCCACGGGAACGGGAACTACGCGGGTGAAACCGCGTGACGTCCGCTAGTCTCAAATAAAATAAATAAAAAAAGAAAAACTTTGTCAGGTTTGTCATTTCTACTTTTGTTTTTAAGGAATATGAAGTACCTAAGCATTTTGCAGTTTCAGAACTTTGATTGCTCTCGAGCAAATGACAGTAGATGATACACCTGTAGATTGCGAATGCTTTTTTTTAATTTTTATTTGAGGATGGGAAATCATCTAATGACTTCTTCCGCTCTGGGTGAAGACTCTTACTGACTAAAACCCATCCGTGTTCCTTCTAAAGCCCTTTGCGTTCCAGGGCCGCGGTGACTCTTTCGAACAAATTCCGCAACCCTGGCAGGAGATTGCGAATGCTTGCTGTGTACTTTGTATAGAACGGAAAAATGTGCCAACAGATGAATAAGAAATTGTACCATGTATGTCTGTATGTGTTTCTTTATATCAGTACCTACTGACCATATAAAGAGGCACGTTTCCTTCCGTCCATTCTTCAAAGTTAATCGGTTAGGCAACTATGTATGTATACTTGTTGGTTTGTTTTTATTTCTTTTTGACATACATGTGTGGTATCACGGTTGTATCACTGCGGGGTGAGTTGAGTTGCAGGTGGAGCTTGATCGAAGAGTTCTTTAAGACATTATTGTAACCACCTATGATGATTATCATATTACATTTTCTTGAGCATAAGTTTGTGATTTCAATATTTTACACACTGCACTGTACGTTTTTTTTTTTAAGTTGGGAAATCATCAAATTTTAATGACTTCTTCCGCTCTAGGTGGAGCAAAAGGGCGTGTCAGACTCTTACTGACTAAAACCCATCCGTGTTCCTTCTAAAGCCCTTTGCGTTCCAGGGCCGCGGTGACTCTTTCGAACAAATTCCGCAACACTGCACGTTACCATCCCTAACTTGTTGCTATTCCACCAATTCGCACTAAACGTTTCCAAACGTCTTTAATAATGCGCACAGCAAAGGAGTGGAACTCTCTGCCTGCCTCTGTGTTTCCGAGCGCATACAACAATAATCTCTTCAAAATTAGAGTGAACCTTCTTCTGGGTAAGCTCGCTCCATCGTCGACTTTGTTTCTGTCATCTATGACCTAGACTAGAGTCAAGAGCATACCCATCACACTAATATTATAAAGGCGAAAGTTTGTGAGTGTGTGTGTATGTTTGTTACTTCTTCACGCGCAAACAGCTGGACCGATTTAGGTGAAATTTGGTATAGAGATTGTTTGAATTCTGGGAAAGGACATAGGATAGTTTTCATCCCGGGAGTATGTTCCCTTGTGATAATTTTCGACATTAACGCGGGCGAAGCCGCGGGTGGCAACTAGAATCAAATAAATTAAAATAAAAATAAATTATAAATCTCAAAAAAAATATATATTAGTATCGTGTTACCCAGGAACTGGGTAGTGGAGGATAGGCAGTCTCTCCATATTAAATACAGGCATTCAGTTAAATCCGGTTAGACTGGCAGTTGACCGCTACATTCTGAGTTAAGGCTAGGCAGATGATGCTGAAGGAATGACTGTGTAAGGATATACAGTTATTATACCAAAGTTACAAAAAAATATGATTTCAATGCAATAAAACCATGCCTCTACATAGAGACAATTATCGGCTTGAGGGTCAAAATTCTCAGTAAAAACCATTGTATTGTTTAACCCTATTTGAAAAAGGAAAAACTTCGCAGTTAGTTATTTGAACTTTCCCCTTAACCTGTGGCAAATGCATCTCTGTACGAATGCCGTGAGACCTGCCATTTGACACACGCCATTTCGTGTAGAGCGAGAGGGAGGATCCTTTTTCTCTTTCATCATCTATTTCTATTATGTACATAACATCAATATGCTGTGGGACATGCAAGAGTTTGGCAAGCCTGCATTTATTTATGGCCGATTATGTACTTTTCAGCGCTAAGTGCCGATTCCTATGGCCGTGAACTACATGCATACATACATACGTGAAATAGTAAATGATAATATTTGTAATCTTAGCTGAATTTTAATAAAATTGAACATCTATACTATATATATACTATCTAATAATAAAGCTGAAGAGTTTGTTTGTTTGAATGCGCCAATCTCTGGAACTACCTGTCAGAATTGTAAATTAATTTTGTGTATGATGGCCAAATTCATGAGGAATGCTATAGGCCAAAAATAATTTTCTAAATCCGACTGGCAGTTCCAGAGATTAGCGCGTTCAAATAAACAAACAAACTCTTCAGTTTTATTATATTAGTATAGATTTTATTAACTAAGCCTATTGAAGTCTACAGCAAGTCAAATCTCTTTCCCTAAATACACCATAATACTGGTAACTCTGGTTCCCGAATCCAGGCCCACCCAGCCTCCTTTTTAAGGTCGTCAGTCCATCTAACTGGGTGGCATCCCAAGCTAAGTTTCTAGATCAATTAGCAAGCCATAAAGAGAATTATTTACTCTCTGTAGAACGCCGATGTTCTACGAATAAACGTGCTTGAAAAGAATCTACAGAAAAAGTGTATCAAAATGATTCTTGAATCTTTTTTTGTTAAAACTATAATTGATTACATTACACTGCATATAATTAATCTTAATTAATTTGCATTTAAGGGTAGAGGTTGACTTGGAGTGGTATGTAAATGAAGACAGTGATACTCAAACGAGGGGCCAGAAAAAAATCGCTTTCGTCTTGAAAAATAAGTGTTTGTCTTGAAAAATGCACTAATTATCCCATAATCAACTCCTGCTGACTCCATACAATGATAGTGTGATAATATAAACATCTTCAATCAGAACGTCTTATGAATCAATTTATTAAAACTGGACTGCAAAATTGGCACTTTTGAACGTCAAAAATTTACTTAAAGACAGTCATCCAAAATGTTTTTTTTGGATGTGGTCCACTCGCAGTTCAGTACACTAGGGCTGGTTACTGCTTAACCGGATCCTGTGGTGGCCTCAAATGAATTTAAGGCCCCCAGCCAGAGCTTACAAACTAAGTTAAACAGTCCTCCAAAATGCTCAACTGCCGTCACTTCCTAGTATTTTAGCTGGGACGAAGTAGTGGCGCAATAAACTGCCCTGTAAAATCTTGTATCGTGTTGCCTAGTAACTGGCTTGTTGAGCTCAAATAGACAGTCATTGCATGAAATATACTGGTATTCAGCTTCAAGCAGTTAGACGAAAACACGACCAAAATTAAGTTAGAAAAGGCTAGGCAGATTATGATCCTAGAAAAAATCTTGCGGGCCTAAAGTTGACAACAGCTGCTAAACCTAGGCAAATAAAGCAATAGCATTTTTTCATCGTCACGTAATTCTGTTTTTCTGGCGATATTATAAGTTATAGCCTTATTTAATTGTATATTAATTTGGATAGCTACAGTGGTCAGGAATGTACCACCGTAGAAGTTCCATGCACTGCAAAATAATAATACCAACCCGACATGTTGTCTCAAAACAGGGTATTTAAAAAAAAAACCTTTATATCGTCGACCACATCATCGCTTACCATTCAGGGGAGCAATTCTACTAATTTTAAGCAATTTTCGCATACGCATCTCAGTCGAAATCTGTCAAAAATGTAGGTAAAATGAGGTTTTTTGATATTTTGCGACGGACACACGAATGCGAAGGTTATCTGATTTTTTTTTTGTTATTTAAAAATTAGTAGAATTGGCACTTAGTGAGATATTTTGGTCATGGAGGGCGACTAAGGGACTCACCAGAGAATGTGCAGCAGCATTCTCTGTGCACTGCAACAGCTACACTGCGATCGTCAACACGCCTGCCAAGCGTGGCGATTATAGTTACCCCTCTCTTTTCCCCCCTATGTCCAGCAATGGACGTCTTTCGTCTGATATGATGATGATGATGATGAGATAGTGGTCAAACGTGAGCTTTTCACTCATGTGTGGAAAAATAAACCATTTTTGCGTATCACAAAACTCTAACAGGCCAGGGTAATCAAAACAGAGGTCAATGTCACTAATTAGCCCACAATGAACTCCTGCTGACCCCATATAGTGACAGCGTGATCGTACAAACATACGTCTTTTAATTCTTAAAGAATCCTAAGGATATTTTGCTTCGTCGCAATCGCAACTCAGATTAGGCATTTCCAATTTTAATAAAAGTTTAAAAAGATAAGATAGAGCTCCTCTTCGTTGAAAAAATTTACTTAAAAACTTTTATTTACCTACTCAAAGTTTTAAAATACAAAGCACCAAGTAAAGCAACGACCGGTCGTTATTTTCTCGATCGCAAACATAGATGGCGCTAGCTGTTCACTCAAATTCATACGAGCAAACGTATTGTTTGATTCAGCCTGAGTGTAGAACAAACTTTTTGTTATAATTTAAACTATATGGGTATGTTCGAGTGTACAAATATAGTGTTATAAGTAGTTACTATTATAGTTATTATTTTGTATTGAACTAATTTGGTAATTTATTTTTTTGGTTTGTTTGTTCTATTGGCAATTCGATTTAAACTTATCCTGTACCACCCAAAAAACTGTTGTATTGAAAGGAAATTCTTATCTCAACTTACCTACTTCGTCTATAGTAATATGATAATCTATACTATATTAATATTATAAAGAGGAAAGATTTGTATTTTTGTATGTAATAAACTTAAAAACTACTAGACCGATTTGAAAAATTCTTTCAGCAATAGATAGCTACATTATCAGCGAGTAACATAGGCTATATTTTATCCCCGTACTCCCACGGAAACGGAAACACGCGGGTGAAACCGCGTGACGTCCGCTAGTATCTTATTATTTGTAACATCACATTTACACTTAAAGTTGATTGGTTGATACATCAACCTGCTTTAAACTTTGCCTGCTTCATCAAAAACTTGCAATAGAAAATGCAGTACCTACCTACATTAATTATCTTCGAAGATAAAATAAGATCGAATCCAAGAAAGTAGGGACAACCTCCTCATCTACCGATATCTATCAGAGATGCTTGAAATGTTTCATATACTTGAAAAGGTCAGCAGGTGTAACGGGGTACCTACTTGACAAATTATCAAAAATATACATTAACTATTTTTGAAAATTTTCTATCTTAAGAACCTTCTCCTGGCAGTAACAAATACACCAAAATGAATTAGCGAAATTGATCCAGCCGTTCACGCGTGACGCCGTGACCAAGGGAAATAGGGATTATTTTATTTATATATACTAGCTGTCCCGACATACGTTGTCCTGTCCGAACGTTTGCTTTGTGTCTGACGAAAAACTCGAGATATCTATAGCAGCGCCACCTACCGGGTCCAATTGTGAATCGAAACCATTCTCGAATACCCTTGATTACACACAAAAAATTTCATCAACATCCTGTCATCATCGTCCTGCCGTTTAGGAGGAGTTCAGTGACATACACACGTACACAATAAATATATTTATATTAAGATTTTTAAGATAAACCAATTTGGCGTATCACAAAACCCTAAGAGGCCAGGACAATCAGAACAAAGGTCAATGCACTAATTAGCCCATAATCAACTCCTGCTGACTCCATACAATGATAGCGTGATAATATAAACATCTTCAATCAGAACGTCTTATGAATCAATTTCATTTGCACCCCTTTTCCTGTATCTAAGGTCATATGGAATCTACAAATTATATCAAACTCTAGTACAAACAAAACAGAGTCCCATTTCCCTTGTCAATTTCCCCTAAATTGGTAACAAGGAAGGGCGTAAGTAGGCCGAATTTTGATGAGGGATATTGAGATTTTTGTAGGAGAGTTTGGGTCGGTTTTAGCTTGTGAGTTTTGGGTAAAAATTCAAGTGCACTCGATTTGAAAGGAAGGTCCAATTAGAGCCAATTCTGTTGTATTAGACAGCCAAGTTGTTGGGATTTCGGCGGTCATGCTGCTAAGGTCGAATCTTCACGACTATGTTGGATTTGGGGATCAGCAGTAGAAAAACTATTTGTATCGGATCAATCAGTTCCCTTCAAAATGGTTCAGTTGAATGGTGCCGATGCACGCGTCATGTTGTTGAACAGCTTATTTTAATATTTGATACTAAAAATTGTTTTTTCTTTCTTCAAATTGCTCTCACATATAGAAGTTACAATGTAACCAGGATTTTTGTGAAACACAAAATGATTTAAAAGAGTGTCCGTGGAGTTTCTTGCACGTTCTTCTCCATAGAGATCCACGCTTTGGAACGTGCAAATAGCTTCATGTTTTTGACTGACTGACTTTGACAATTCAAATGTACCTGTAAATTGTTTATTTTAAACTAGCGGACGTCACACGGTTTTACCCGCGTAGTTCCCGTTCCCGTGGGAGAACGAGGATAAAATATAGCCTATGTTAGAGACTCGCTGATAATGTAGCTATCTATTGTTGTAAGAATTTTTCAAATCAATCCTGTAGTTTTTAAGTTTATTCGTTACATACAAAAAAAAATCTTTCCTCTTTATAATATTAGTATAGAAGTATAGATAAATGCTTTGACTTTTACTTTGCGTTCTTTCTTTCGTGAACTAAAAGTGGTGAAAGGCCACATCTTGAGGCAACCTGCATGTCAGAGAAATTACAAAAAGTCTGGGGTTATAGTGTTACCTTGTTGCTGGTTCCATGTAAAATACTGGTATTCAGCATCAAATCAAAAATCAAATCAAAATCAAAAGTCATTTATTCAAATTATTATTAGCCAGCCAGCACTTTTTGAACGTCAAGGTTCTACATAAAGACAGTCCCCCAAAACGCCCGCCCGTCACCACTTCCTAGTGTTTTAGCTGGGAAGCTGAAGCATCATCCAGTTAGACTGGAGGACGACTCCAACTTAGTTGGGAAAATACTAAACAGATGATGCTGTGTCCTCTATATCTTTGTTTATGCGATATTAGAAAAACAATGTCAAGGAAACCGACATGTCTTGGAATAGTTATTTACATGCTTTTATTTAGTTTTTTTGTAATTTTTTTTGTTTCAAGTGATTAATGTGGAAACTTGTAATTGGCCATATTTTGTTTAAACTTTTACTTACTGTATTTGTTTAGCTGTAAGTTGTCCTAAAATAAATAAAATAAAATAAATAATAATATCAATAATTCGAAGCCATGTGATCGCAGTTGCTGTCTCTCAAAACCCGCCCGTCACCACTTCCTACTGTTTAAACTGGAAGAAGTGGCGCAACGAACTCCCCAGCAAAAAATCATAGTGCCAATTCTCAAAAACCACCACACCAAGATGACTACTAGGTACCTATCACAAAATATAGTCAAAAAGTCAAAGTCAAAACGTTTATTCCAATTAGGCCATTAAATGTCACTTTTGAACGTCAACACTACAGTTAAAAGAATTTGTATAAAAATAAAGTGACTCTACGGTCCATTCACAAAGGTAGATTCTTATGGAGAAGAACGGACAAAAAACTCCATAGTTAACTTTTGAAATAAAAATTTTACAATAAATAAATGGGACTCACATATTCACAAATATTGCAAACGATTGATTTTACAGGTGTGCGAGTTATTTAATAGAAAAAAAAATACACGAAAAAGTACTACTATATAGTTAAATACATAATGCCAACCAGTTTGATTTACTCTACACCCTTGATATTCCTATGGATCAGGACCAGCATGCTTCCAAGCATTTTTATCCTCAACGTAATCGTCTAATTTGTAATATGCTTGTTTACAAAGTGTACTTTTAACATAACTGTAAATAACAAATACACCAACCGAGAATCGAACCCACAACCCTCTCTGCTCGAGCTAAAAGTAACAGATGCGATAATACCTATTATATTGGTTTCAATTCTTCTCTCGAAGGACTCTTGAAAATTCAACTGCAATACCAAGTTGCCCCCCACCTTATCACCTACAAAATAAAAGCTATTTTTTATTGAGAGAGCTGTGAAGTTTATCATGGTTTTTTTTGTTAGAAGTATTTCGTCAACTTCACTTCAGTTAAGGGTTCTTAAAGTATTAAAAAGTATTAAATGAATGTATTAAGTACTGTTTTGTGTGTCAGTTCAATTATAGGGGTAGGCAGAAGCCTGAGTGGTGTACGTGTCTTCAATTTGAAGTTGATGAAGTGATTTTTGAAGTTCTTTTACTGTATGAAAGGATTTATTGATCTCTTACAGGGATATTAAACATTCATCATCATCATATCAGCCGAAAGACGTCCACTGCTGGACATAGGCCCCCCAGACCCAGACTGGTTGGCGATCACAGTGTAGCTGTTGCAATGCACAGAATGCTGCTGCTCATTCTCTTACGACACCCACGGGAAGTGATGGGAGGGTGCTATTCTCTTACGTACGACACCATTATATAAACCATTAAGATTTTACAAGACAGTAAAATACAGCACTATTTGCTCCAATCAAGGACCGGAACGTCAAACGATTAGCAACCGTATCTCTAGGGGCTTCTAGAGTAAAATTTTTAATGATATATTTTACAAATTGAATAGCAAATATTTGCCTTTTAAAAACTATATTGGCCATCGACACGCATAGAAGAATAGGTAAATCCAAAATGTTATCCCAAAACATAAGGGCGCGTGCACTGTACACTCGACGTAAAGCCGAGGGCACACGAGGTATTATTTGCTAAATATTTGTTGAGGCATATTGTACACAGCGGGGTGTGTTGCACTTTTGTGGGCGAAGTGAGGTAGGCACGGGGTGGTTTTTTTCAACGGCCTATATTTGCTGGTAACATATTTAACGGACGGTTTCAATAACGTACCTAGCTTTAACCAACTGTCAAATTAGGTACCACTAGTAGCTGAAACGTCATGTTTGTATCGTTATTGAAACCAGCCGTATGACAGTTGATATGGAATGCTGTTGATCTCATTTAACCTTTTGAACGCGAGAACACAAAAAGCATCGGCGTGCCCCCAACGCCAAGCCACAAATTCGCCGTACTTTTTGTCACATATTTGTGACGTTTGGCGTACAGGGCACTCGTTTGCTTGTCATGTATACGTGACAATGGCGTTTAAAAGGTTAAGTAAATTCGTTAGTGCTTAGTCTATCAGTTTAATTAATTTGGTTTCTGTGTTTTCTTATAGCTACAGGACTTTAAGTCAAGAGTGAATAGGTTACTTCTAGGCAAGCGTGCTCTTTCGTCGACCACGTCATATTATATATTTATTTATTAACTAGCTACCGTCCTCGTCTTTGCCCGCGTGTATGTCGAAAACTATCCCAAGGGAACATACTCTCGAGATAAAAACTATCCTATGTCCTTTCCCGGGACTCAAACAATCTCTATACCAAATTTCATCTAAATCGGTCCAGCCGTTTGCGCGTGAAGAAGTAACAAACATACACACACTCACAAACTTTCGCCTTTATAATATTAGTGTGATCATAGTCAAACGCGATTCTATCAATAATACAAATAAAAGTGGTAAGGAATGTTCTGATAAGGGGACCTAATGGTTAGGTCTATTTCTTCATTTTGACTGATCTTAGCTGATGAAGAAGTTCCAAATTTTATCTATTTTGGGAGCTACCTAGTTACCTACCTACAAAGTGTACCTACCTAAGGACTGACGAAATCATGCTTTACTTCTGGGTCTGTGAGGCTCATGAACAGAAGGACTTCTGTAGATACAAACATATCCGGGCCGTGCCCGATACGTGACCGCGTCCCGGGTATAGCCCGAACTCCTGAGATGTGTGGATCAACCAAGACGGGGCCCGCTAGGGCCAGAGCCTTCCAAGGTTGCGGAATTTGTTCGAAAGAGTCACTGCGGCCCTGGAACGCAAAGGGCTTTAGAAGGAACACGGGCAGGTTTTAGTCAGTAACAGTCTGACACGCCCTTCCGCTCCACCCAGATCGGAAGAAGTCATTTGATGATCTCCCATCCTTAAAAAAAAAGGATTGTAAAAAGTGATTTGGCAATAAAGCTAATCTAAAAGCCTTGGAGGTTCGGACCTACGGAGCTAGCAACAAAATCACCCCGTGTGTAACCACCAACACAGGTAGCGACCATCGCTGATCGGATGAGCAACAAAAGTGCTCACAATGGAAGTGCAGTGGAGCCGCAGTGATATTGTAAGCATTTAGCATTCAATGTGCTTGTGTGACCGATAAGTATTACTTACGAAATGGGCAAGTATTTCGGGCATTTTTTTTAAATTTTGAACTAGATTTTGCCCGGGTTTTTTAATTTTGAACTAGTTCCATCTTACTCTGTAGCAAAATTCATCAAAGCGGTTTGGCGATTTAGGTGTAAAAGCGTTACAAAGAAACAAACACTTTCGCATTTATTGTTAGGATTAGGAGAATTATATTTTCCGGGATAAAAGTAGTCGCAGGGGAAGAATTATAGTAATAATTTATTTTTCTTTAAGTCGCCCTGTAACATCAACATATTCACTTTGTCAGTACCTACTCCTAGGGGCTCCTTTACCTTCACTCAGGGATTCGTTACGTTGTATCTCCCAACTGGATGATCAGCAGCCTTCTGTCTTCTAGTGGAGAACCAACTGCAATGAGTTTTTTTTTTTAGTATTGAGTCCTTTAAGTCCATCCAATTTTTGTCCGGTAGATATCACTGTCAGCAAGCAATAAGACCTCAATCGTTCCCATAGAATTAAGTTTGTGTAAAAGAGTTATCTATCGCCGTTTAGGTCTTAAAAGGAGACATGTCGGCTTCTATTACATTTAGCTAACAAAACACATTTTTCGAAACAAACCAAGTGGAATTATGTCAAAATCTGTCTCAAATATAAACTGAAAAGCGTGATCACAAAGGGTCAAACCCTTTGGGCAGACAATACATTAGAGAACATTATTGTATTATTTTTTGTTAACCCGTCATAATCTGAGCTTGATAATATTTATTATTGTGTATAAATAGTGTGTTGAACATATGGCTTATTTTGTGGTATAGATCCTTAGTTTGGGAAGAGGGTTACACTTGACAGGAGGATTTGCTATAATAATATAATTTATCTGGACTAATAAATATGGCAATAGGCTTCATCAGAAGGTTGAAAGTCACCCAAAGAGCAATGGAGAGGGCAATGCTCGGAGTTTTCTTGCGTGATCGAATCAGGAATAATGATATCTGTAAAAGAACCAAGGTGACTTAGCCCAAAGGATCGCCAAACTGAAGTGGCAGTGGGCAGGGCACATTGCTCGCAGAACAGATGGTCGATGGGGCCGAAAAGTTCTGGAGTAGCGACCGCAGAAGACGCAGCGTTTGAAAGCCTTCCTCAAGTTGGACCGATGACCTGGTGAGGGTTGCGCGTAGCTGATGGATGCGAAACGCACAGGACCGGTTGTTGTGGCGATACTTGGGGGACGCCTCTGTCCAGCAGTGGACGTCTTTCGGCTGATATGATGATGATGAATATAATATTATAAAGAGGTAAAGTTATGTCTATAAAGATAATCATCATCTGCCTAGCCTTTTCCCAACTAAATTGGGGTCGGCTTCCAGTCAAACCGGATTCAGCTGAATATCAGTATTTTACGTGGAGCGGCTGCCTATCAGACCTCCACAACCCATTAACTGGGTAACACGGTACTCCTTGGCAAGATTGGTGTCAGATTATCTGGCTTCTGACTATCCGTAACGACTGCCAAAGATCTACAAATGACAGCCGGGACCAACGGCTTAACGTGATTTCCGAGGCACGGAGGAGTCTCGGTATGTTAAGATGGTCACTCATTCACAGACCAACCTCGGCAAGCGTTGCTTAACATTGGAGATCCGTTATTATTTAGCCACTAGCTCCTCGTTATGTCTATAGAGATAATCTCCGAAAATATTGATCCGATTAAGAAATTTCTCTAAGTGATGGAAAGTCACACTTTTTGTGGGCCATAAGCTTCAAGTCGTTTGTGGTGCGGGTTCCGACACAACATCTCGACACGTTCCTAAAGGAAGAGTTTTGGCCGAAAGGTGTAGTCTACCGACGTTTTCGCGGCAGGCTACGCGGGCGACACCGCACATCGTAACTCGACGCCGTCATTTCGTGTGTCTAAGTTTATAAGTTATATTTTAAAATAAGTATATTTTTTGTATTTGTGTATCGTATTTTGTATGGACCTAAAACTACTATATTTATGAATACTTATTAAATCGTTTGTCCTGACTGACTTTTAACGCAATGCCGAAATTACGAAAGTTGAAATTTGGATTGTATGTTTATCAACGTAAGTAATAATAAAGGGTTCTTGAAAATTTCCACTTGTAGGAATGTGTATCTTATACAAATATCAACAAATACTTTTGAAACGAATATTTTAATATAGTTACACAAACAAAAGCTTCTTCATTCATTCATTCATCTTTGCCACAAACGTTCGAAAGTCCATTCAGTAATCAAAAATTGCCCTTCAAAACAAAACGAACGACCTTTAGAACCCAAAACAACTGATGTATCACTGCCCTAAAATAAGCCAAAAAAACAATATAATACAAACACAAAAACGCAATGACACGGAATCGAATCTGGGACCGGAATCACACATCTTGTGGAGATGCGATTCTTTTGTTTTGCGCTCGACAAACTAAAGAATTTATTAATATTGAATTTGGACAAAAACACGACCTTGGTTTGGTGTGTTCCTATTGTGTCTTAGGACTTGACTGGACTGAATGAGATCCCTTCGAAAAATTCTTTTCATAATTAAAGACATTTATCATCGACAAACATCTGTTCAACGCCTTAAGATGATGAATTTTCAAAATTTCTCAAATAACGTCATATCTATTTATTGAGAAATAATGAAAAGAATATATTTAAAACCCCCACACTAAGACTTTTCTTGTAATATGTCACACAGTAAAGGTTAGAAACTTTTTTTTAAACTTTCTATTATGTCCCCCTAAAACTTACTCAATAGGTATATTTACATAACGCGTCTGTGTTCGTATAACAGATGTTTATATATGTACCAAAATTTCAACAGAATCGGTCCAGTAGATTCGGAGAAAATTGGCTGTGACCGCTGCGACAGACGGACAGACAGTCAGACAATCGAGTGATCCTAAAAATCAAAATATTTTATGAGCACTTATAAAACGTCAGAAGCTACTACTCTAGAGACACGGCTCGAATTGGGCGTTTCCTAGTTTGGCAAGAGACTCAATAACTACCGTTTAAAAATAGACAAGATTTAAAAAAAAACCATATTTAGAGTTCAAACTCAGAAATCATTTCACACTACCTTACTCTCATGCATCTTCATTCACAGTTTCCCAAAGTGGCACAAACCAACCCAGCTTCCTCAGGTTTCCGAAAACCGATTCATTCTGCGCCTGCGCAGATAAAAAAGACATTTCTATATATCGCGGGATCATCAAAAACAAATTGGTGCCGCTACCGAAGCGGAAAGGTTTCTTATTTTTTGTTTTAGCACCGTTTGGGTTCCGTAGAGGTCAGCGACGGTGTACCTTTGGTTTGGTCAGGGTTGAACGAGTTTGGGGTCTGACCCCTAATTTTTTGAAGGTTTGCCGTTCGGAGAGTCATGGGGTATTTTTTCAGCGGTGGGATATTCAGGCTGACAGTAAACCAGTGCAGTTGTAATCAAAGGTATTGTATAATATATTTCACCCGCGTAGTTCCCGTTCCCGAGGGAGTATAGGGATAAAATATAGCCTATGTCCTCGCTGATAATGTAGCTATCTATTGCTAAAATAATTATTCAAATCGGTCCCGTACTTTTTAAGTTTATTCGTTACATACACAAATACAAATCTTTCTTCTTTATAATATTAGTAAACAGCCGTTTAATTGGCGGCCTAGCCTTTTCATTTAACTCCGCCGATTTTTCAGCGAACTAAGTGACATCTTTGGTTCAAATTCGTTTAATGACTCGCCCTCTACACTTATATCGCTGATTAAACAGCGCAATTCAATGAAAAGGCAGGTTGGCTGCGACATAATATATATAATATTGAAACTATGAAAAGTTGATCAAAACTATATAAACTCTATTTAATCGTGTATCTCCTGAGAAATAGATTTTTGATATCATAATAGATTCAACCAGCTTCACTACACTAGTTTCACTAATATTATAAAGGCGAAAGTTTGTGAGTGTGTGTGTATGTTTGTTACTTCTTCACGCGCAAACGGCTGGACGGATCTTGATGAAATTTGGCACAGAGGTAGATTATGGTCTGGAATAACACATAGGATACTTTTAATTCCGAGAGTATGTTCCCTTGGGATAATTTTCGACATAAAGCTTGCGGAGCCGCGGGCGGTAGCTACCAGCTTCACTACACAAGTTGATGTTATAAATTATATAAGGTATATTAGGTGGACAAATTTTAACACAGAGTTCAGTACGTCTAACCAAAGATATACAAACAAAAAAAAAACTTATTAAAGTGGTTTTTATTTTGACCTAAAGTAATATTTTTCTCGGCAAACTAGAATAAACACATCCATTATGAATTATAAGAGAACGAAGATATACAAACACAAATATTTTAACAACATTTTTAGTGTATTTTCGTTAACTGATTTTTTTTCTTGTGACTACCTATTATATTTTATTATTATATATATTATAATATTTTTTACCATTGTCCTTTTTTTGGTGGTCAGAATGATTTCTAAAATGTTTCACGAAATAACTAGTTAATAAGAAGTTATTTATAGTTATTGGAAAGTTAGCAGGAAGGATTGAAAAGCATCTTGACATGCTATATTGGTAAAGGGTGTAAAGTGCTATAAGTTGTGTTCTAGCATGCCTTGACGTGTTGTCTATTGCCTTATCACCAACTACACTAGTTATAACTAAAATAATACAGTCCACTATGATAGTAAATGATTAAAGTGGACTGTATTATTGTCCAATGGGCTTAAATTATGTTAAATTTTATCTAGCTGGCTAGGTTATATTTTCACACGACAATGAGCTCTGTCTTGAGCTCATGCAACAAGAGAATCACTCTAATTATCCACATAATCCTACAATTCCCGTATACCCCAGCTTATTTATACCTACATTTTGTACAGAACCTTCCGCTTTAAAGGCAGGGTCACACCTCTCCGTATTCGGGTTGTCGCGATTAGGCCGGTGGCACAATGGGAGACAGCGGGGCGCCATATTATCTGACACAATGCTAATGTGCTCCGCGGGTGACGTGTGAACCGGGCTTTAGGAGGGTGGTGCGTATCACAAGCTGAGCGGAGAGCGACGATGGCAATGAGTGGTGGAGCAATGAGTAGTGGAACGGTATTTATGATAAAAGGATAAGTGACAGCTCTAAAGTTTTGAAATTAAGCTGCAGAAAGGGCCAAATTTCGAGGCATTTTTTTAATAAAAGATGGTGTATGTTCCTTGGCACAAAGAAATCGATAAGACAAAGTAAAATAATAAGAACTAGTAAGGTGAAATAGCAAATTTATTGTATTTCTGGTTCTAGTTTACATATCTGGGTTGGGAAAAGTTCTTACTTCGTATTTATTATTTATTTACCCAAAGTAAGTTTGTAACAGATCATAATATTTCTATTGCAATATATGTATATACATCCGGTCTTAATAACGTATCTACCTTTAACCAACTGTCAAATTAGCCTTCCAACAGAAGCTGAAACGTCATGTTTGAAAAGCAAGCATGACGTTTCAGCTACTGTTGGTAACTAATTTGGCCGATAGATAAACAAAGCAATAGGCTTGCTTTCCTCCTTATGAGGCTTGTACACGTTGAGTTGGGCTCAGATTACTGAGCTCAACTAAATGAGGTATAATATATAGACTATTATTGTTATGCCTGCTGTAAATTATGCCTCTAGCAGGATGCTCATAGGCGGAGGTTATCATCTCACATCATTGTGATGTGTCATCGCCTTGATAAGGATCAATAACAAAAAAAATTGAATATTACCAACCCGCTCTCGCTACCTCTCATGCCTCAAACCCACCAAAAAGGACGACAGTTGATCTTTTTACCTCATAATGCAGTGGCACTAATGTTAGTCGCGTCCCACTGCGTCGCATATTTATAGCATTGTGTGTGATATGAACTTATAATGAAGAGAATTAGTCTCGATAGAGTTTTAATTCAATGTGGACAACGCCCTCTATAGGATGTGTCGGGAAGCTTCTGTAAAAATCGGTGGGGGTTGTAGGCATGTGATGTTTTATTTTATTTTGTAACGGGATTTTGTATTTTTTTTTGTAGTGACAAAAGGCGATTTAGGGATTATGTCAAGAGCGTCTTTTTTAACCGACTTCAAAAAAACGAGGAGGTTCTCAATTCTTTGGAACGTTTTTTTTTATATATGTTCCCCGATTACTCAAAGATGCTTGGACCGATTTGGTTTTTTTTTGTTTGAACTTGTATACTTCCCAGGTGATCCCATGATCATGAAGTCAGGATCTGATGATGGGATCCTGGAGAAATAGAGAGACTCTTCAAATTAGGGAAAATAGTGCGATGTCACTGATTTGCCATGTGAATGAATACTTCATAGATTATCGGCAATAATATCTTGTTTAAAGAAGTCACTATTTGGAAAATAGTGTGATATGAGAAGAACTAATTTGGATATCAAGTTATTATTGATCCAGCAGTTCCAGCTTGGTTATGAGTGGCCATTTAGACAGGCAAGAACGGGGATGGTTTGAGTTTGAGAAGCTCGTAGCTAAATCAATTCTTCTTTATATACTAGTATCAAGTTGAAGAGTTAGTTTGTTTGAACGTGCTAATCTCTGGAACTTCCCGTCGGATTTGGAAAGTTCTTTTTCATATGTGAGCCACATTCATGAGGAAGGCTATAATGTATACGGGAACGAGAAAAAAAAACGGGATATGCGCGCACGAAGTCGTGGATAATAATTATACATAATAACAACAGCTGCACGGCGCGATCTTCAAAGTTCAGCTACGCTTGCTGAAGTCGGTCCGAGGATGGGTAACCATCTTTATATACCGAGATTTATTCATGCCTCTGGAAGCACGTTAAGCCTTTGGTCGGCTTCCAATCTAACCGGATGGATCTGAGTACCAGTATTTGACATGGAGCGATTTTATTTCTGAACTCCACAACCCAGTTACTGAATAAAACAAAATCCTTTTCAAAACCGGAGTCAGATTGTCTGGTTTCTGACTGCCGATACGACTGTCAAAGTCGGTCTTCAAATGACAGCCGAGATTCGAGACATAGAGGAGTTTGGAAATAGAATGGTCACCCATCCACGATCAACCTCGGCAAGTGTTGCTTAACCTCGAAGATCAAACCATGCGACTGCTATTACTCATCCACGAGCTATATTGAAAAACAAATGGACAACAAATCAAGCGATGTCAATTAGCAACATAACAATCATTTATTTGAAGTGAACAAGTAAATAAATTGTTATTAATTAAGAACCGTAAAGATAAGTCTAATTGCACGTCAATGAAGTGATATACAGTCAGGATGCCAATATGTTAGGTACTTACATCATTTACGAGATAATCTTACTACTATGTTTATGTCACCGGAAAATGGCAAACTCCGTAAGAATATAAAATAGCTTGAGAGATTGTAAACTGTCGATAAATTGTCAACTGAACATTTGGAATATTTTTTTACGCATAAAAATTTGATAGTCTAATCTTTCATTCCAAGAAATTGTGGACCGACATAAAATGGCAACCAATCAGCGCTCTGGTCTACAATTTATCCGTTTTCGTGTGATAGTAAACCTGGAAACAAGACTCTCTCATTGGTCTATTCAGAGAAAACAAAGACCAATGAGGGGCCAACTTTGCAATTTAACAATCACACCAAAACAGATAAATTGTAGACCAGAGAGCTGATTGGTTGCCAGTTTATGGCAGTCCACAATTTGTCGGAAGGCACGGAGATATTATAGAACACAAGATTTTGATTCGTATAATTGAGGAACAAATGTTCATTTGAAAATTTATCGATAGTTTACAATCTCTCAAGATATTTTGTATTCTTACGTAGTTTGCAATTAACCGGTGACATATACATGCGAAAGTTAGGATGGATGGATTTTTGTTACTGACAGAAGCTAGTTATTTATAATGAGGTATTTATGCCGATACGCGCGACGGTTTACAGTGCTGTTCTATTAACATCTCACTTAGGTGAAGTGAACTTGAAGTGAGCTGACAAACACTACTACTTACTAGAAGAAATTATTATGGTTCCCTTTAAGCTCACTTCACCTAAGTTGTCATAGTGAGATGTTTACGGAATAGACTATTTTTTTTTGGAAACGCGATGTTTTATCGTTATACATATCTACATATATCCATAGGTCAAATTAAAATAGATGGGCAAACTTTCAGAAATCATTCAGACCACGCAAAAACGCATTAGATACAAGATAAAAAAACAGCTTACGAAAATAGGTACACTAAAATTGTTGGTTACGGAATGCATAAACACATCCATGTCTTTGTTGTCTTACGATTCTGATACTACAAATGTGCAAGCGCACGTCACCAAGTCAATTAACTGCTCATAATGGATGTGTTTATCCCAGTGTGCCGAAAAAATATTGTTTAAGGCCATTGGAAAGCTACATTATCAGCGAGTAACATAGGCTATATTTTATCCACGTTAATTGTCATAAAAATTCTTTCATCGCATGCGCTGCGAAAACTTATTGATGATAGAACAAAACAATGTACTACAATATTAAAGAACATCTCAATATCTATAAAAAACTCCGCAATAGCATATGCCTATCTCCGACGGATAACTCACAATAACTGCTTTTACTATTAAAATTTTAGATTACAAAGAATGAATTTGTTTAAAGTCAAAATAAAATCACCAAGGATATCCAAACATCTTTGGTTGGGTTATGGGATTGACAAATGCTGTCGCAATGCCACGTGATCGTTACCTTATATTTTTAGGAATTTGATGATAGAATAGCACTTCGTCTACCGCAGACCAGAGGAAAAATAATGTTTGCAATCTCACACTACATATTATTGTATGAACTATTTGACCGTAGAAAACTTCTATTTGTAATGTAGAACCACAATAACATTTTGATAAAGGTAATGTGAAGCCCTTCTTCCTAACCATTGTGCTTTAGGGGGGTGTGGTCAGTATCGCAAAAAATGTTTTATTAACTGTTCTCCTGAGGGTTTGGATCCCGGTTGGGATTTTGGCATTGATTTTGAAGTATTTTGGGTTGAATGTTGTTTATAAACTCTACTGGCATAAGATTTAATAAAATTTAAAATAAAAAAAAATAAAAAAAAGTAATGTACTTGAATAAATTTTTTTTTTTTTTTTTTAATAAAAATATCTCATGTGGCTAAGCTGTTGTGATTTACTGTATAACTTGCCAAAAGCTTTGACAATAGACTTGAAGAATTATAGAAATAAATACTCACGACACATCATCGGACTCTCAGATGGTCAATGATGTTTATATTATCAACAACAAAGATGTTGAAACACGGTTCAAATATCAGATGAAGAGTTTCTTATCGTAATCTTCATCTTCAATGTCATCGTCAGATCCTCGCCATATTTAACTTGGATATCCCAAAATGGGAATGTTGCCTGGGTTCAAAAAATATGATTCTATTTAGTCCGTCAGTCAGATTCTATTATCGAAAAATATTGGATACTTACGTATTTTTTATTTTTTAAATCAATAAAAAATTACGAAGATAAAACCGGCAAAGGTAAACTGGGGCTTGTAACGTCACTTTCCAGTAAAAAGTGTACTGGTAAGTGATGTCACACGAGTTTTCAACGCACTGTAGGTGTATTCTTAATTTTTTGTTCACGTGAAAAAGAAAAAAATGCGTGTCCAATATTTTTTTTAAATTTATCTGAGTGACTAATTAGATTTTTTTTAGTTAAATACCCTATTATACATACAGATGAATACCGAACCTCCTCCTTTTTTGAAGTCAGTTCTAAATGCCATTTCGTAATCCGCATCCTCAGATGATTATTATAAATGCTGTCCTAAATAGAAGAGAGCTATCCATAAAAATCTCCTCAAAAATCTCAGATACAATCAAAATGTGTGTTATCCTTATTCTATAAAAAGATAGAGGACACAGCACACCTTGCTTCCGTAATAAGATCACTTCAAATCTCATTGTTGCTCTAAATGGGCGTATTTTTGTGAAAAAAGTGGCAAGGATGTCCTTTTGATGTGTATAATATTGTGTTCGAGTGAGTTCATAATGGACACAGGTAGATACTTGTGTGAACCTTGATATTGAAGTGTTATCACCTTTTGCAAAGGGCTGGCTCGTTCTTTGCCCAAAGAATTAGCAGCGCTATATAACGTGGCAAGAGGTACCGTGTTTTCAGTTACTGGGTACGTATCGATAATATACTGGTACTCAGCTATATCTGGTTTGACTTTAATCTCACCTCACTATACTTCACATAGTTGGGAAAAAATAGGCAATAGGCATGTTGCCTGGATTAAAAAAATATGATTATTTTTAGTCCTTCAGTTAGATTATCGAAAAATATTGGATACGTATTTTTTATGTTATCAAATCAATGCAAAATTACGAAGATGCGTTTTCATCAAAGATTAGGAGTGGGGGCTAGTAACGTCACTTTTTAGTAAAAAGTGAGTTTTGAACGACCTGTAGCGTCTTCATTTTCTGTTTACGTGACAAAAGAAAAAAATCGTGTCCAATATTTTTAAAAACTTTTAGATGGACTTTTCGATTTATTTAGTCAAATATCCTCTGTCAGTCTTCTTGGCACATTTCTGGATTCCAGCGATATCGAGGAGTAGTTCGTCGCCTAAGTTACACGTGTTTTGGTTAATAATATATGCCTAGTTAGTTTATAGTGAAGTTTCATATGTACAGTCAACAGAGCTATTTGGTATACAGGCAAAAAAAATGTTTCTACTGCACTGCCAATATTTATTTCTAATGTGTGCATTATAATAACTGTTTAAGCTTATGACATACTTAAGAGTGTGGTGTACAATAATTTGTCTACTCAGCACACTCACAACAATGTTTTAAAGTAGTTACAAGTTAGCTGCCTGCATACCAAATAGCTTTGTTGACTGTACAAAACTACATAAATTCTAAAGGACTTTTTTAAGTTTTTCTTTTCACCCAAAAACACAGCGAATTACTCATGTCTTCGAATCACAATTAAACTATCACCATGCTAAAAACCTTTCAAAATAAAATCCCATTTCCATACGACTTTCAAAACCCACTATTAGAAGTAACATTACACCATAGAATTACCAAGCACAGTAAATCAATAGTTACCGTCGGCAACTATGGGGCTATGTGAGGCTACAAAGCGATATAAAGCTATATGGGGATATGGCACGCTTTTAACACCCGATACTAAGATTATAAGTATTTTGTGTATTGTTCATTTGACGGAAAAATTGGTGAGTAACAAATAATTTGACGTTTTGTAACGGCATGCCATTTTTTAGCACGTGGCGTATTTTTTGATAAAGATCTTTTTTCTCTCGAAAGTTTGAAACGGTATATTTGGGATTAATTTATATTTAATTCAATTTGAAAAAAAAAGGTTTGGCGCAGATAGTCGAAATACAGGCTTAGCCTAGTTCGACAACAGATGACTACACTACTTATATTGTCCTAAATTAGTCTGTTAAAATATTTTATAACTTATGTCTTAGCTTCTTTAAATAAACATTATCATTATTATCATTTTCATTATTATTAATTTATTTTAATCCTTAATTTCAGGCATCTATAGCGATAAAATAAAATACATTAACATAAAAATGACGCTTAGTTGACACTTCGCGTGATCCAAGGGCTGACTTTTACCTTGGACAAAGGATAAGCATTGCCATACAACGTGGCAATGCTACCAGCCTTTTGGGTACATTACCAGTGGTCAGCGATGCGGAGGAATTTTTCGACGCCATGTTTTAGACTATTTTTGGTTAGTTATTTTTTATTTAACTATATTAACATAAAACAATAACTTTAAATAAATTATAATACATATTAAAACGAATTGAAAACTAAATACTAATGCACACAAAAATGACAGCGTCGTGTTTCGCTGACTGGTGTCGCGCAGTTCGCCGCGGAAACGTCGATACATGACACCCTCCGGCCAAAAATCTGCTTAGAGGAACATCACGAGCTGATTTATGTCGTTAGTAGTCCTACACTACCGCTCCAAAGTACCTATTTGGCTATCTGCAATTTATGAGGCCGTCATTAAAATAAAGGCAGACATAGAGAAGAGGCAAAATTGAAAAAAAAAAACAGTAAATCTTTGAGGAATTGCTATGAAGTTGATTCACTTATGTATTTTTTTATATACACCTAATAGGGACTATAGACTTCAGTATCTGGTATAAATTTCAACTTGCTAGGTCCACCCGTTCATGAGAAAATTGGTGGTGACACACGGACAGACGGACAAGAGAGTGTTAAGGGTTCATTTTGAGGAACGGAACCCTAAAAACATCGCAGTAATTATGAATACAAAACCAAAACTCAAAAACTTAATTAACTACAAACAAACAAGCATATTAACAACAATACCGTCAGTTTAACAATCAGTTAATTTGGCACGCGTCCCCCAGCAGGCTTGCTGTGCTCAATATTGTCAAATTACTACAATTTCTACCCACCCTACTTAGTAACGGGCATGATTATAATTTAATAGGAAAGTAAGGGACGGAGAGAGTAATTTGTGTGTTGTGTGTGTGTTGTTTAAAGTAAGTCTATGAAATGAAATAATAAAAAAAGTTTCAGTTTATTCTGCCGGAAAAAACGCACAGAAACACTTAAAAATAAAATAAAACTTACCAACTACAATACTTCAATGTCACGCCATGTTCGTCAATGTCACGTTGTCTCATATAGAGCCTCTTATCCGTTACACAATAATTGGTTTCAATCCGAAATAAGCATTATTTTTAGATAACCGTTAGAGGTTAACAATAATAACCAAATTATGTCGAAGTCAATCTTGGCAATGAAGATTTACAAGAACACAGATTGTTTAACATCTTTAATTCTGTAATGTCACAAAATGAAAGCTTTTTATTATTAATTGGCGTGCGTTTGACCACAATCTCACCTGATGGTAAGCGATGATGTGGTCGACGAATGATAATGAATTTTAATTGGAAGTCTATGAAATAAAATAAGAAAGCAAGAAAGAAAAGAAAGAAAATCAGTTTATTCTGCCGGAAAAAAACGCACAGAAACACTTAAAAATAAAAAAAAACTTATCAACTACAATTATAACAAAAATAAATAATAAAAAATACGCATCACTATCAGCCCATGTCAGTACCGGACATTAATTAAAACGAGTATCTGGTCACACCACAGACAAAACAGAACACAGTTCAGCAGTTGTCTATGGCATGACGCCGAAGCAGTAGTAGTAGGCAAATTAAAACTTTTCTAAGGTTCAAATGATGAAACTGTCAAATTGAACTTTAGAGCCAGAAATTAACATTCCATCACGCTTATCATTATGGTATTTTACTGAGAAAATCTAATCCGTAAACCGTCAGATAGCTTTTCAAAAAATATAGGACACGAATTTTTTTTTTCACGTAAACAAAAAATTAAGACGATACAGTGCATTGAAAACATGCGTGACGTCACGTCGCTGGTAAAATTTATACCCAATTGTACTACCATAGTGACGTCACACGTGTTTTCAACGCACTGTATCGTCTTCATTGTTTGTTAACGTGAAAAAAGGAAAAATACGTTTCCAAATTTTTTTGAAAATCTATTTCACGGACTAATTAGATTTTCTCAGTAAAATACAATACTGTCAAAACAAACCAAAATGTATGGAACTGACTGATATGCGTTACCGAAACGTCAGACGGTCAATTGTTACTGCTGATATAATTTTACTTCGAACCATATGACCCCATCCTCGTAGGTACTTAAAAAGCGTTCAAAAACTTGTCAAAATGCAAGGAATTTAGAGTTTTTGATAGTTTGCAAATGCGATGCGAATGCTTTTTAAAACTAGGGGAGAATTACCCCTCTGATGATTTGAAACAATTTATGTTCCTCATTGTACAAAACAGTCATCTGAAATCCGATGCATTTCATTCAGTTTTTTAGCAAACTCAAGCTGGACACGTCAGTGAAAGTTAGTTGACTCATCAAGTAAAAAAAAGCCACGAAACACCGCTTTTGCAATGACTTTTTTAACAATTCAACATCTCCAAAGTTATTCGTCACTTTAAAATTCAAATGCCCATTCATATTTTCATGGGATTTATCTTCCCCTACATTAGTTAAAGAAACTCACTAAAACAACACTATAACACACATAGGTACCAATAAAAACTTTTAACCATTTTCAAGAAACAAGCGAATCGCTATTTCTTTGAAAAAACTCATCTCGCTTCCTTTAAAGAGTTTTTAGTACCTATATTATTGTGTTTTTAAACAGACCCCACCGGCCGACACTAGTATACTTTAATCGTTTTAGGATGGCTATAAAGTTCAATGACCTATCTTTATTATAAGACATTATTTTATTATGTTGAAGTCTGGATTTTTGTGTTTGCTGATCAATCACGACTCAAAAGCTGGACGGATTTGGATGAAACTTCAAATCATTGATAGAACTTGTAGCAGAAACTTTGACACGTTTTGTCCCGGTAGTACCCTACTTTAGGAACTCGGGTGAAGCCCCTGGCAGTAACTATTAAAGACTGCCAGACTAAAGACTAATGAAAAATGCCGCATAGTTTATTGTTGGAGTTCTTCCGAAGAGAGGTCAAAGACCGAAATAGCCAACCTTAAACGTTCTGCCTATATTCAAAGTTCTGTGTAAAATACAGAAGTGCCGACATTGGGGTATAAAATTTATTGTGGTGTAAATATCGGCACGGCTTGGTAGTAAAATGAAGTAGAATTTTAAAGAAGCAGACATGTTTAAAAACAGTTTTTATTAAGCCTTTGACAGCAAGAGAAACCGCTGAACAAGGGATAGTGAAATTATAACGGTATTTTGATGACTCGGTTCACACGGATTGTGTTACGTAGACAGGTGAAACTCGTCAAGGTATGGTACTAAATAAGGAATGTCCTTTTGTACTTCGGTATCACACGACACTTCAATGAAAGTTATATCTAGTCTTCAGTACTTCTTAAAATGATTTCTGTTTTCTTAGCAACGAGGAAAGCCAATCAGGTGCAACAGGTTTGATTTAGCTTATGGAATTGCCAATTTTATTTGATGATTTTGTTAACAATAATTGTTGCTAAAACCGTCAAATAAATTCGGTAAGTACACTTCACTCAACCATTCCTTAGTAAATGCACTGAAGATTCTTCCATACATTTCTATTCTTCCATATGTCAGCCATCATCTCAATATATATCGCCTTAAGACGATTCTTTGGTTTAAGATAAGACGTCAGGAGCCATATTGATATCATCAAAAATTATTTAGTCGGGTTTATACGCCAGGAAGTATTTGCACTACAGGGCAAAGGTCATTCCTCTGCCACTTTAGTTCTTGAAGTAAAAACTAATTTGGTATATAAAATCATAACTCTCAAAGAAGATGCAGAAAAGAAGCTAATCCTTCAATCGATCAAAATCGTACTAAAATTTTAAATAATTTAATAAAAAATAGTTTATAAATATTTTTATTAAAATTCTACAAATTTTTAAGCAACTTTTGCATTCCCTCTATTTTCCCTACATCGAATTGGCACTCAGATCGAGTCGAAATACTCATTTCATTAAAACTACGCACAAATACGTCTCACCAACACACAAGTCTAACCGACGTACGGCGACCAGCTCAGGCGATATTTTCCACATTTTCGCACAAACCAAGTCTAAGCATTCTCATCTGAAGACACGTTAAGAACGCTTTGATAATGCCGCTGTCTCAGTATATCTCCTGATGTTTTTTTTTAAACAAAAATAACTTCTTTCTTGTTGTCCAACGGCAGAGAGGGACAAATATGTCTTTAGTTTTTACCTTGTTAATAGGGTTGGCAGTGGTGACAACTATTTTTAAATTATGCAGCTACAGGCCGATTTCTCAGGCGGTGAATTGAATCGATTGTAAATTTCAACCTTGAACTCTTACAGCTGATCTCAATAACGTATCTACCTTTGACCAGCTGTCAAATTAGCTACCAACAGTAGGTGAAACGTCATGTTTGCCTTTAAAACATGACGTTTCAGCTATTGTCAGTAGCTAATTTGACAGTTGGTTGAAGGTAGATACGTTATTGAAACCGGCCGTTAGCGACATTATATCATCGGTATCGATATCAACAAGTACGAAATGTTAGGATTGACACTTCAGAAACGTCTCGTTGAAGTATTGACACTTCAATGTCACGCAAATTTCGTCAATGTCACATTGTCTAATATAGAGCCTCTTATCCGTTACACAATTGGTTTCAATCCCAGATAAGCATTATTTTTTTATATCCGTTAGAGGTTAACAAGAATAACCAAATTATGTCGAAGTCAATCTTGGCAATCAAGATTTACAAGAACACAGATTGTTTAACATCGTTAATTCTTTAATGTCACGAGATGAAAGCTTTTTATTATTAATTGGCGTGCGTTTGACCATAACATCACCTGATGGTAAGCGATGATGTGGTCGAAGATGGAGCACGCTTGCCTAGAAGTAACCTGTTCACTCTTGACTTAATACCCCCGGTTCAGGTCATTCCGAAAGTCGTTTCCAATTTGTGATTGAATAAGAAATTAAGCATATAAAGAAAAGCTGCGAATGCTGAATTACACTCGTCTATAAGATCAAAATACTTCATAAAAATGAGCCAACTGTTTGAAAAATAAAAATAAAAAAAGGGACATTTGCACCAAATGAAACTACAAGAGGTTGAATACCGTTCCTTTCAAGAACCGTATAAGTTCTATTAATCATATCTTAACTCTACGAACTCATAAGTTACATATATTATGTGTACCTATATATATGTTTAGTTCAAGAGTTTATGTTAATTTAAATCAACATCTCTTTATAAAATCTCTCCCAACTTCGCGACAGCCCTGCTCGTAAGAATTCCTTCACTGCTATTGTTTTTGACGTACCAGAACTTTGACGCGTGGTTCGTTGGTGCCCGCCGATTGGGGTTCCCTGTACTATTGCGCTGGGAGACGGGTTCCGTATGTGTTAACTTTTACCTAAAACTGTAACTATTAAATGCGGTGAATGTTTTGAATGTGAGAAACATAGGACAATTGGCAGTGCCAATTCTAATAATTTTTAAACAACGTTTGTATTCGCATCCCAGTCGCAATCTGTCAAAAATGTAGGGAAATTGAGGTTTTTTTGACAGACTACGACTGACATGCACGCTTGCCTGGAAGTATCCTTTTCACTCTTGACTTAACGACTCCCAGACTGGCAGGGAATTCCACTCCTTAGTCATTCTAACAAGAGGTATGGAGAAAAGATGCTAATATAAAGCAGACGATGGTATTTTATTTTGTGTAGCAATATAAACCGTTACCGAAGTGGCAGTGGGCAGGGCATTTTGCTCGCAGAACAGATGGTCGATGGGGCCGAAAAGTTCTAAAGTGGCGACCGCGTACTGGAAGACGCAGCGTTGGAAGGCCTTCCACAAGGTGGACCAATGACCTGGTGCTCTGGTGCCTGATGGTGGTCGCGGGTAGCCGATGGTTACGAGATGCACAGGACCGGTTATTGTGGCGACACGCGCGGATAGGAAATCTTTTAGTGTTGGATAGTCCATTTATCGAGGAAGGCTATATAACATCACTCTACGACCAATAGGATCGGAGCATAAATGAAAAATGTGAGGCAGACAAAGTTGCGCGGGTCAGCTAGTGTTTTATAATGTTCGCTATTATCATAATTCAGCATGTCATAGTGTCTGTAATTTTGCTAGCCGTCAATGCAACCGGAACAAATGCTGACTAGTTATGACACCGGGGATGGCCCCGATATTGTATGTATTAAAATATGTTCTAGGCTGATATAATGTAGATTAAAATGACTCAGTACAAAGAGCTCTGTGAAAAACAAAAATGACAGTCACACTTTAAAATCAATCAATTTTTATATTGATTCAAATGAACCGCCACTCGTCCTTTAAAAGGTTCATTAGAAAACCAGCGTCAGACAGCATCAGTCTGTCTGACATATCGCTGAAATGGACCTTTTTAGTGCAGCCATGAGACGCACACTTAGTTTTTGGCATAACTACCATTTTCTTGTTATTTTTACCGTGTGTGTTTCATGTACCTGTGCTAAATAAGTTTTATTCTTTCTTTCTTTCTATTTAGTATTGTTAAAAATCTGATTGAATATAGCCCGAAGGATCGCCAAACTGAAGTGGCAGTGGGTAGGGCACATTGCTCGCAGAACAGATGGTCGATGGAGCCGAAAAGTTCTGGAGTGGCGACCGCGTATTGAAAGACGTAGTGTTGGAAGACCTCCCACAAGGTGGACCGATGACCTGGTGCGGTCGCGGGTAGCCAATGGATGCGAGACGCATGTTGTTGTGGCGACACTTGGGAGAGGTTTATGTCCAGCAGTGGACGTCTTTCGGCTAATATGATGAATATTATTACTAAATATGATAAAATAAATGTCTGTTATTCCGTTTCAACGGTGTATAAACTTATATGACAGGAACAGGTAGGCCAACGCTGATAACATTCACTCAGAAGAAGAACCTAGTAGCCTGTTTGAAACTTTCATCGAGATGATATCTTTTGGGCCGTAATTCTGAGCAAAAACCATTCGAAGTGCTGTCTTATTAATGATAGTGTTGGCAAATTAGTTTTTCACAATTATAAGTTAATTAGTAGTTGTAGTTGTTGTTGTTGTTGTTGTTAATTAGTTGGTAGAATAATATCTTCTTAGTAGGTACATTATTTCTGCAATATTTATATATCTATACCACGGAGCATGGGTTGTTTTGCTTCTGAATTTGCTTCTAGGTAAAGTCAAAGTCAAAGTCAAAACGTTTATTTCAATTAGGCCATTAAACGGCACTTTTGAACGTCATCGTTTACAGTTCAGTAAAATAATAATGTTACATTAATAAAGTGACTCTACTGTCCATTCGGAAAGGTAGATTCTTATGGAGAAGAACGGACAAGAAACTCCATAGTTACTCTTTTCAAATAATGATTTTACAAAATTTGGTATACAAAAATTAATTTAATATTATGTGAGGACGATGCACCCAGAGTATGCTACTTAAAGAACAAAGTATCACCAGCAGAGGTAAACTTATTAATTTCCTAAAGAAATTTAGGTAAATTGTACTCACATATTTACAAACATTGGAACCATTAATTAAACAACAGTGTGTGAGTCAACAGAAAAATAAAAACACAAAAAAAGAAACAGTATATCTATAAAGTTAATACATTAATCAACCAGTTTGACCTTCACCCTTGATTGTCCTATGGAGCAGGACCAGCATGTTTCCAAGCATTCTTATCCTGAATGTAATCTTCTAATTTGTAATATGCTTGTTCACAAAGTGTACTTTTAACATGAGTTTTAAATTTTCTTTCATTTAGTTCTAATATGTCAGAAGGTATTTTGTTGTAACATTTAACACAATACCCCATGAAAGAAGTGTGGACTTTAGCTAATCTAAAAAATGGTTGATCTAATTTGTCTTTATTTCTAGTATTAAAATTATGTCTATCACTAATTTTACTAAAAAGATGTCGGTTTTTCCGCACATACATAATATTTTCATAAATGAATTGGCAAGGGACTGTCATAATATTAATCTTTTTAAAAAGTTCCCTAAGAGAATCACGGCGACGCAGATTATAAACGGCTCTGACAGCTCTCTTTTGTAAAATAAATATGGATTCAATGTCCGTAACTCCATAAAAAGGGTTTTGCACACCATAACGTTTTACAAAAACTTCGTAAAACTGCTCATTAAGGAAATAAAGTATATACAGGGTGTTTCAGAAGTGCGTGTTTATATTTAAAGGTAATGTTGGGTAGCTGATAACCATTAAGGAAAAAATAGCAAAACGCAAAAAAAAAAAAAAATCGACCATAAAAACGACTTCAAAGTTCCGAAGAAATGACTTTTCAAGCAGTTTGTTGTAGTTGGTGACATTTACTTTAGTTCAATCACAGATTTGATGTCACCAACTGCATCAGACTGCTTGAAAAAACATTTCTACCTAAAATCACCCTTAACTATGTTTAAAAATAGATTTATTAAGAGAAAGAGTAAAAATTTTAAAGGATCACTGAAGACAAAATAAAAAAATACAGGATTGTAAACAAAATAAAAATACATTTTTTTTTCTTAGCCTATGTGTCCCACTGCTAGGCAAAGGCCTCCCCCATATCTTTCTAGACATTATTTTCTTGCGCCACCTCGAACCAGCCTTCGCGGTGTGCATCCAGATCATCTCGCTACCGCTTTCTGGGTCGGCCTCGGCGACGCTGCATGCGGCTGGTGTGCACCGCACCCGCCCAGTCCCATTTCAGTATAAAATACATTATATAAGATTAAACCATAACGATATAATATATAAGTAGTAAGTATGTACATAAGTTGTTTCATTGTTATGTAACAGAGCGCCTCTCGCCATCAAACGTAAAAGTTTAGCGAGTTTAGAATTAAGTAACACCTCTGTATTATAATTTCATTAATTAAATAAAACACACACCCCATATAGTCCCCACACTAGTCAATCATCATTGTATTTATTTTATGGAACAATCATGGCACACTATCTCCAACCACTGGAACTCCTGAGGACTACAAGCAACAGTGGCGACCTCTAGAATAGTTATGTAGCACAGAAGTTCGACGAGTCCCGAAGACACGCACATACTGTCTTGAATTCGGAAACGAAATTAATCAGTAAAAAACAGCGGAGAAAAAAAAAAAAAACATCTATGTACAGTCAACAAAGCTATTTGGTATACAGGCAAAAATATTAATTTTTCCACTGCACTGTCAATATTTATTTATAATTACACGGTCGGACGTAAAAGAATAGCACCATCTCATCTCTTCCCGTAGGTGTCGTAAGAGGCGACTAAGGGAATCACCAGAGAATGGGCAGCAGCATTCTCTGTGCATTGTAACAGCTACACTGCGACCGCTATACCGCCTGCCAAGCGTGGCTATTATGGCCCTTGGGAGAGACCTATGTCCAGCTGTGGACGTCTTTCGGCTGATATGGTATGGTGGTGGTGGGTGTGCATTATAACTTTTTAAGCTTATGCTATAAGCTACGAGTGTGGTGTACAATAATTGTCTACTCAGCACACTCACAACATTGTTTAAAAGTAGTTGCAAGTTAGCTGCCTGCATACCAAATAGCTTTGTTGACTGTACTTAAATACTTATTCTACATCAGCTGTTCTTTCAAGAAACATCCTACCAGTTCTTATTCACAATTAAAACTGTTTTACTTAAAATGCGAAAACCCGCCTCTTGCATAAGTGTCATATTTACAGAGAAAAAAAACACAAAAAGCGTGTTGCCAGCCCCAAAAACTATTAGAGAATGCGGACGGAAGCGCCACGCCTACGGAACCCTTTTAAAAAATAATAAAACAGGCCCTTTGTTGGGTTCTGTATAGCTTTTGATACAAAAGGTATTTTTTAAAAGAGCGTTTTTTATTTTGATTCACATCTGGCTATGAAACCTGGTAGGAATGAGACGTTATATTTTGGCGCGACGGCGCTAAGCAAGCGGGATTTTGATTAGTAATGTATGATAGAATAGAATAGAATATAATAGAATATAAATTACCGTATGGTATGGTTGAAAACCATCTTGTTATATACGGTCAGAAAGATGCTGTAACTGTTTTTTCATCATAATAAGAAATATGTGTCCAAAATCTGTCCGCAGCTTTTTCAGTTTGTTAAGTTTTATCATCCAGAGGAAACTTACTACCGAGATGAACAGGATACTATGTCCTAATCAGGGTCTTATCTTATCTTTATGCTATGTTCAGCAATCTCCGTTTACCACCTTGAAATTTAACAGCCAGGCAGACAAGACTCACTTTTGCATTTATAAATTTAGTAAATTTGGATTTTGAGTGTATATAATAGAATGTACCCAGCGGCCCTGCTATTCCGGGCTCTGACAGCGGCTTAGGTAACGGCGGGGCAGAGGGTGCGAAGAATCCCTGGAAGTTGCCCAGCTGTCACAACCCAACGACCCTGACCCTGGCGTGCTACAACGCCAGGACGCTGCGTACGGACGACCGATTTTTCCAATTGCAGAATGAACTAGAAAAGATCCAATGGGGCGCCCGAGGACTGGAAGAAGTGTTGGTCGGCCGGTGGCGAGATGGGCGGACGACATTGTTGCCATCGCGGGTAGAATCTGGATGAGGCTGGCACAGGAACGTGGGGATTGGCACAAGAGAAGGGAGGCCTATGCTCAGCAGTAGGCGAAGTCGGGCTGTGGATGATGATGATGATGAGAATAGAATAGAATAGAAAACATTAAGTCGACTCAGACACAACACGACAGCAACAAACACATAGTAGAACAATGATGTAGAAAAATAGTGCTGAGTGTGACCATACCGAAAGGGTTACCATCTCAGCATTTGCTGGGCGTCAGACACCCAGCGCGGGTTTTCAGTTGGCACCCCGCAGTGACACACGGACGTGGGTAAATAAAATAGATATTAAATAAATCACGTTAAAGAATACATAGCACATAAATAATGTTTTTTTTATGTGTGCTACACTGTCCAGAGTAAATTTTTAAAGTACCTACGAATCTGTAATATAAAATATCGCGGGCCGCTCGACGAGAGGACGCAATCGAGTAGCAGCCATTGTCGTAAAGGAATAATAATTTCCAAGGCATAGAGCCTACCTACCAACAGTCAAAGTTTAAATTGTATGTATATGGACATGAGAAGATAAATGATCAAGTCTTGTGGTTCCTGGAGATATACCGCATCACATCCAGCCCTTCATAGTCAAAGTCAAAGTCAAGTCATAAGGTTAGTTTATTTCCTAAGAGATTGAAATAAAATAAAAATAAAGGAGTCAAACTTAAATTTGTTATTGAATTATATTATATATAAATAATTATTAGATTAAATATGAGAATAATAGTAACTTAAGTGACGAAATAAAAAACCTAATAAGAGATTGCCAAATTCTTGCAGTTTTTAATTAAAAGAAGAGTGAAGGAACACTAACTTTCCTTTCAATCATAGTTGCATACATTAGTATGTATTATTATTTCAAACAGGATCTCGTGGCTTAATAATAACAGCCGCACGGGTCGATTTTCAACGTTAAGCAACGCTTGCCGAGGTTGGTCTGTGGGTGGGTGACCATCTTAACTTAACGAGACTCCTCCGTGCCTCAGAAAGCACGTTAAACTGTCATTTATAGATCTTTGGCAGTCGTTACGGATAGTCAGAAGACAGAAAATTTGACTCCAGTTTTGCCAAGGAATACCGTGTTACCCAGTTAACGGGTTGTGGAGGTCTGGTAGGCAGCCGCTCCACGTAAAATACTGGTATTCAGTTGAATCCGGGTTGATTGGAAGCCGACCCCAATATAGTTGGGAAAAGGCTAGGCAGTTGATTATTATTTTAAAATTATTTTCTTTGCATAAGTGGAGTTTTTTTTTCATGAATATTAATGTTTTGTAGGTATGTTATATTTGAAGTGACTTAATTTATTTTTCCCTATAACCTTACTCACGGAATAACGACATTTATTTTCTCCTTCGCAGGTATGCTAAAAGAGATTTCTGAAGAAATAAGCATCATTTTTGCACCTATTTTCTGTAAGTCGAATGAGAGTTCATAAATTGTCAAATAAATTTATGATGAATGGAAATAAAAAGCGATCGATCCCTTATATATTGGCATTTCGACAATCGCACTCGCTAATATAATAACACTGCGCCTAGAGCCTGGGCCTATTACAACAAACGTAATCCATTATAACCGTTGTCAGTCGTTCATCTTTTATTTCATACTTTATACTCCGTATTTTCCAATTAATTAGCGAATTAATTGGAAAACTCAAACTGCTGCTGTCTTGAATGCGTTAATTGTGCGTGATTTGTGTGTACCTGAAAAACAGGATTGAATGGAAACAAACTCGATTATTTTTCATTTAAAAATCCTGTTTTTAATTAATCGTTAGTCCACTAGCACAGTTAACATTGACATCTAAATCAACAGTTATTACAACTGTCAACTGTCAGAGCTGTTAATTTTGACGTCGAGCTGTCACTTTTTCGGCGTTCTTGCAGAATGTTGCCCACTCTTGCGCAGTAATTGTCAACCTTTAGTTCAGGACAAGTAGTCGTTATTAATTGGTGATGTCTATTTGTATACTATGTCTAGTGCCTTTAGTGCTACTTGGAGTGTGGAGTTGGGAAATTTTTATGATCGGCTCTAATATAAGGTCTTATTAAAATAGATGGACAAACTTTTAGAAATCATTCAGACCACCAAAATAAGGACACTGGTATAAAAATATAAGCAAAAACGCATTAGATACTTCCAAGAAAAAACATCAGGTAACGAAAATATACTAAAAATATTGGCAATTTATTATTTTAGGTCAAAATAAAATCACTTTAATCAGTGTTTGCGAAAATTGCAGACTCCGTAAGACTGTAATAAATCTTTTTTCGATTATAATTTCTCGACATATTATTCGTAAATCGTTTTTATAGTTACCAATAGATAACAATTTAACACGATATTTTACAATCTTACGGCGTTTGCCATTTTCCGGTGACATATATGGCACACCAACTAAAGATATGCCTTTTTTTTTTTTTTTTTTTTTAAGGATGGGAAATCATCAAATGACTTCTTCCGCTCTGGGTG
>NDFZ01005335.1:152543-305950 GCA_002192655.3 Mamestra configurata
TCTCGGGGGGAAATCCTCATGGAAATCCTCCACCCTGGGGCGGGTGGAGGGGTCTGTCAGACTCTTACTGACTAAAACCACCCCGGTGTTCCATCTTCCACCTACGCCGGGGATCGCGGGAACGTATGCGACTTCCGCAAACTAAAGATATGCCTTAACCTAACCTACCCTTTTTTAGGGCTCGTGTAGCCCACTATCTCACTAATAGGTACATATGATGTGGTCGACAGTGGAGTACGCATGTCTAGAAGTAAACTATTGGCACTCGACTTAAACATCCGCAGATTGTAGCTATCAGGAAACACAGACTCATTCAGTGTAGACTAGCTTAGGGAACATTTTGGCTGAAATTTTGTGAGCACGGCCCAGAAGTTAACAGTACGACTGGTGATCGTAAGATGTCTGGGTCCTATTTCAGGGTTAGATTGGATCATTAAGATGTGGTCAAGGTTTGTAGATCACACTAGAGCTCTTCTCCTTTTAAAAGGCCATTAAAACTTAGGTTCCCAATTATTGAAATGTGGGAACTATTTTCCCTACCCAGAAATAAAGACGTTAAATGGCATCCTGCATTTTGTCTTGCAAACTTTTACAAACTACCTTTTTCGGGGTGGTCAAATACCATTAAGCGGTAGTGTCATAATCAAACGTGCTGGTAGCCGTGTGGGCTAAGTGTTGGATTCGCAAATAGCGAAGCCCGAGTTCCAATCTTAGTAATGCCCCGTTGCTGTTTTTTTCTGCCAGGATTGCGGAATTTGTTCGATAGAGTCACCGCAGCCCTGGAACGCAAATGGCTTCAGAAGGAACACGGATGGGTTTTAGTCAGTAAGAATCTGACACACCCCCGCTCCACCCAGTGCGGAAGAATTCATTTGATGATTTCCCATTCTTAAAAAAAAGTGTCATAATCAAGGCATTTTAAAGCACCATCCAAAGAGTTCCACCAATCAAATCATCATCTCAAGAGCCATCACAATCACACTAGCTAGTACCTCAAACTAACCGCTCAAGCCGTCCTGAAGACGTGTAAGCATTTCTAAGCCCTCCATTTTTGTTCCCAAGTCCCCACTCCACACGTCCGACCAACAAATGCTTTGTGGTACAGCCAGGTCGCGACAAAAACACAAATATCCTTTTGTACAAAGCCGCTGTGACAAAAAACGACGCCACTATGAAACCATCTGCCAGACGATTCAATAAAGGCACATATAATTGGCTGACAATCGTCATTTTAATTACACTCAATGTTTTTCGCCGATATTCTCAAAAAGTCGAACCTTTTACAGTTTATTTGCGACCGCGCGACACTTTGGTGCGTTAATGAGGTTGAATTGATTTTTTGAATTAGGATTTTCGGGATCCGAGTTTTTGGGTTCTTTTGAACTAATATTTTTCCCAGTTTTTGAGTTCTTTTGAATTAGGTTTTTCCGAGTTTTTGGTTTTTATTGAATTAGTTTTTTTCGAGTTTTATTATGTAGAATATAACACTACTGGACTTGAACTGCAGGTGGTTTTAATATTGCTTGGTATCAACTTAAGATTTACGAGTACATTTCATCTTACTCTCAGGCTGCATAAAACCACCTGTTCCCCAATAACATGATTCTCCGAAAACCTGGTTTCTGAAACATTTGCAAAAGTAAGTTAATAACGTGAAATAAAATTTTCATAAACGTATTTTTTTTTCTTCAAGAATGTTTAATGTCGTCTGTCATGGGCTTCCAAATGCCAGATTAATTGCTTATACGATGTTTTTCATGTCTTGAACTGTCTGCTTCCACAATTTATCAAGTGGCACATTGATTAAAAATTATCGTTAACATTTTTCAAACACTGTTTAAAAAATTACATTACAAAGCTGACTCAATCGTGTAGAAGACAGGTACTGAATGGAATTTGGAATATTGTCGTATTTGAATTGTATATTTCGAGTATTTTTTTTTTTTTGAGCAGTGTTAAATTTATGTTTGACTTTAAGCTTTTGCTCGCGACTTTGTCCGCGTGGAAAAGTAACTTTGAGCAGCCATTTTTATTTTTAATATACTTATTTTTCAAAAACGCTCGAACATTTGTTTTTTTTTACCAATTGCTTAAAAACAAAGGTTCATGGTTTTATTTTCAATAATGACGCCCTTAAATAATTATTTCTGGGATAAAAACTGTTTTATGTTTTTTTCAGGGACTCAAACTATCTGTATTCCAAATTTCATCTAAATCGGTTCAGCGGTTTACGCGTGAAGAGGTAACAGATAGACAGACATATTTTTGCATTTATAATATTAGTATGGATAGTATGGATGGTAGAGTTATTGAAAATATGTTACTTTCATGTTTTTGTTTTGAAAATATTGTGGTATTAATATCTGATGCATTTGCTTGAAGAATTCCATAAAAGGAGTGATTAAATAGTGACTCTGTATCGGTTCCAGAAGGAAGATATTATTTTTAGGAATGCAAATATTAATAAAAACATCTTCTCTTATGGTAGTTAAAATTCTATTGGTTCTTAACAAACACATCCCTCGCTACGCATCCTTGCACATCTTTGGTGGAACGCTCACATCGTTTCACAGCTTCGTAATGCATCCTAACGACCGCATTTTCCTCGCACATCTTTGGTGGAAACGCACCCTTAGACCCGTGGTACTGTTATTGTTTAGCTACGAGCTCCAAAAGATATGTCATAGTCTGCTTGAGTCGAGCGGAGAAAATGTCTTAGAATATAGAATTAGTACGATCTAAAGTCGTCGAACTTACCAATTTCCTTACTTAGTATGGTTGACGCCAGATACATTTGCAATAATGGTCATTGACCCACATACATTTATTGACTACTTAATTCTGAAAACATAAAGCGGTCTTGAATCGACATCTATCCTGATCCTTTACATTTTCCAGTAATGAAAAACGATTCATAATAATTTATTATCCAGGTACCTACGAAGAGATATTAAAGAGAGGGCAATGACCGTTATTGCAAATTTATCTGGCATATACCATATACAGGTTCCTTTGTTAATAAATTAGCTAGTATGTAGTGCTGTCACCATTCCCATTTCTGCTCCCTGGCATGGCTGTTATCACCAGGATTCAGTCCAGTCTTTTGTTCATCGGATAGGCAGCCTCATCGGATAGGCTATTTCGATATCTTCAAGTTTTATCCTAAAACAGCTTTAGCCCGCGACTTCGTATGCGCAAATCCCATTTTTTACCGTTCCCGTAGTATTTTCGGAAAATCTTCTCTTAGTGCTCCCATACACTCCCCAAGCTACATGCCAAATTTTAGCTTTCAACGACCAGTAGTTTCGGCTGTGCGTTGTCTGTCAGTCACTCAGTCAGTCAGTAACGGAAAAATTTAGAACTCAGTTCGTAAACCTTTAGTTTATTAGGCCCCTTTATGTCTTGACTCTTCAGAAGATCCCATTTTTTACATAAATAAACCCTTAGTAATCTTTTTTATTTCATGACATTAATTGAATTTCAATAGAAGTAAAAGACACTAATATTTTGATTCTTCTTAGTGCTCAAGTACAGCATAAAAGTGCCAAATTTCATGTTCCTTGTTCCCGTACTTTTGAGTAGGCGTTCATATGTCCGGCAGTCATTTAGTTTCGTCAGCATAGGACAGCCATCAGATTCTTCAACCGATGACTTTAAAACAGGGGCAGACTGGATACGGTAAGGGTAAAACATGGGACCCTGCCATAATAATTTGCGGGGCAATTCAGGTACAGCGCAGGTAGGTGGGAGTAAAAAGTTTCACAGCACAGATTACATAACCTATTGACTAAACCAACTTTTGTTTATATGTTGAATTTTATGAGATTGTCCCTTTAAACCCCCTTTATCATTATCATCAGCCTAGCCTTTACCCAACTATATTGGGGTCAGCTTCCACTCAAACCGGGTGGGTAACACGGTACTTCTTGACAAGATTGGTGCCAGAGCAACCGGTACCAACGGCTGAGCGTACTTTCCGAGGCATGAAGGAGTCTTTGTTGTTGTTATGTGTCCATATGAGCCTGTAGTCTAAAATTCGCCCCTAAATAATAATCCTAGCTCGATCCAGCTCACCCCTAGCTGTCTTCCCCCCAGCGACGCTCTAATCCGAGGCCCGTACCCCACACGGGGTGCCCTTAGCGTGTAGTTGCTTAGTTTGCAAGTTTTTAATAAGCCCTGGCTGGAGGCTTAAATATTTTTATTAAGGCCGCCACAGGCAAGTCCGTTTAAGCAGTCGACAACCTCCTTGGTTGAACTGCGAGAGGCCACTCACAAAAAAAAAAGTTGTGTGTGTGTGCCTGTGTGAACTATGTTCCAATTGTTTTCTCTCTTTGCTAGAGTGGTGGCCAATACTAGTAGAGGAACTCTTCGCAATATAGGCTCAAGCTAGTTGGATATACGATCTTCTCAAGGTTGGGTTCCCAGCTTTTTAGAGTTGTCGAGGATGGAGACAAATGCCGTGCGATTGCAAAAGCCTATAACCATCAGTGGACAGCTGTAGAATGACGATAATGATGATCTCTAAGTTGGTAAAATCCATGTCCTAATCGACTTGATGCTGGTCTTAGTTTCCTAGTTTTTAAATACTGAAACGGATAAAACACGTTATTTTTCCTTATCTTTTTCCAATGAAAAGACTAGTCCTCTGGTCACGTGAAGAGTCGACTAGCTTGATTAACTGTTTCCAAATAAATTAAACTTTCCCTCTGGCCAAATAATTAGTTCGATCCAGCCCGTCCTTACCTGTCCTCCCCCAGCGACGCCCTAAGCCGAGGCCCGTACCCCACAAGGGGTGCCCTTAGCGTGTAGTCGCTTAGTTTGTAAGTTTTTTGATAAGCCCTGACTAGAAGCTTTAATATTTATATTAAGGCCGCCACAGGTCAGTCCGGTTAAGCAGTCGACAACCTTAGGTGCATTAAGAATAATGTTACCACAATTCTGTAAACATACAAAGAAATAATTCTTTCAGATTCTTGTTATTTATTGTGTCTTTCAGAATCTGAGGTGCTCTTATCATGATCGAGAGCTCTGATAGACCTCTCTCAGTTTAAATTTAGTGTTTTATTCAAATATCATTAGGCGGGCAGTATTAAAATTTTATAAGTACCCGCCCATTTTGTGTAGAAAAGTTCCACCATTTTGCTGAACCACTTCCTTTGTTATTTAGTGGGTGAAACAAAAGCTATTTAACATCTGCCATATGTCTGTAATTTAGGGTTCAGTTGTGGTTTACCAAACACGAAATAAAAACACGAAAATATAATATTTTTCTCTTTTTATTTGACAAAAGAAATTAATTCATTTTTTTTTCTTATTTCCGCTTTCCTTATAATACATTGTAGTTATAAAGTAATTACGCTACCTATATTTATATGTATAGTTTATTTTTCTATATATTACAAAAAATATTTACAAATTTTTATTTCATCCCGTAAAGACCCATTCTAGAAATAAAGATATATCATAATATAGTCTATTCATATGACTTAATTATTGCAAAATAAAATAATGAAAAAAAAACGAAATTATTCGGAAAATTAAAAGTAATAAAAAAACATCATTGGTTTCGAAAAAAAATGAATGAAATATGAATAGACTGTATTATTTACAGGTAATAAAGAAATTGCAGTTGAAATTAAAGATAATAATAATATTTATATCTTAAAACAAAAAACTTTTTGCATTCAGAACACATTATTTTTGCACAAAATGTAATAAATACAATTTTTATAACTCAAATTATTGTTCTACAAAAAAAAAAACTTAAAATTATTTATCACAACAGACTGGTTTTGTGTTCCCGTTTGATTGTTTTTTTTCGAAGAATTAAATCTAAATAAATAAAAAATGAATTAAAGCTTAATTTACGAATACAATTTTTCAAATAATAATATTAGTTACAGTTGACCAATTATACTCTCAGTAATTTTTAAATATGATTTTAGAGAAAAAGTAAAATGTAAAGCGATTATTGCAACCAATTTTCTTTTCAGAAAAACAAAAAAAAATCGAAATCAATTATTTTGAGTTTTGCCCTTGAATAAATTATTTTCTTCTTTATTTTTAGGTCAAACCATAATGAGACTTAAGTAATTTTTCAAATTCAGATTGAAAATATTCAAATTCCATAAAATCCTTGATATAAAATTTTACTAATTTCAGTGTTCCGGGAAACTAAAGGTAAAACAAAAGATCCAACACATTCATATCTGTCTTATGTCAAAGTTGACAAATAACGTGGTTTGTCCGTTTCAGAGCGTCACGTAATTATCAGCCAATCAAATACGAGAATTTTAGGATACACGACACCTGATTGGCTCATAAGTGACGGAATAACCAAGAAGCTACGTTATTTTTAGGAATACAAGTTTATTGATGGGCCAAAGAATTAATTTGGAAAAAAGACTTGAAAATAAACGTATTTGTGATGAAAAACGATATACAAGACGTTCTTATTTGGTTCAGAGATATTATTTTAACGCCAACAACTTGAAGAAGAAAGAAAAAAAAATAGTTTTATTCAGAGAATGAAAACAATGCAAACAACAGAGCAATAATTAATTGTTTGGTCCATCAATATCTGTTTTTATTAACATATTTATTACATATACAGTAACCATTATGAACAATTATTCCCTATTTATAATTAATTATAAAAATTTACAATGATTTTCATTATTACTATTAAATAATTCTGCTTAAAATTAAAAGTTGGTTGTGCCGATGCTTTCGCGCCATAAATAAGACGCCATTTTGTGATGGCTGTCATTCCTTTCCGCCATTTTATAGTGAATATACACTTACATTTTAGTTAGTTTTGTGTTTGTGCGAGGGCTGTTAAACTGCAGGCCATACCCTGTTGACAAAAGAAAAAAATATTTAAATAAAAGTTGACAAATATATATAGTTCTTTCTACCTGTCACTACATTCCTTAAAAATATAATGCTCCGGACATTATTGCGAAATTAAAAAAGTGAATTTGAAATTTTGAGATTTTCCATTTGAATTAATTTTTCTGCATTATTGAATTCAATTAATCTTTAAAATGATTTGAAAATGAATGGTCTCTAACGCTTAAGGAGAAAATGAGGTTGGGAATATTCTTAATGAAAACAAAAATTCAATTTTAAATAGAAAATAAACTGTTTTCTTGAAGGCTCTTACTTATAACTTAATTATATTACAATTAACCATAGGTAGTATAAAAACTTACTGAGGGACCCAGGATTGCCATCGGCCTGGTACCAGAAGCTTTGTGGCACGAAGACCAGGTGCCACTTCTTGGCTCCAGTCACCATCCCGCTTGCCAAGCGTGGTGATTCATTCCCCATTTTTGTAGAGGCCTATGTCCAGCAGAGGACTGCGATAGGCTGTTGAAGATGATCTCTTGATGAAAAACATGTTTATGGGACTTACGTGAGGGTCCATCTGGTACCAGGTACAGATGATCAGGCTTGAGATATTTAAAACTGTACACCTGTCGCACCTTGAGGAGTCAGTCTCGTTAGCGACATTGCTGACTGGTCTTTTCGTGCGTTAACATGGCTTTTAACTTACGTTTTTAGTCCAGAGCACGCTTACAGCTGGTCATGCATTCCCAGAAGGGTAAGGGAGATCTCTCATTTTGCCAAGATTTGGTTCCATACACTTGGATTGGCATTTTTGGTACAGTCAGTGATAAAAGTAGATGACCAGTAATTTAGTAACATTTTGTGTGTTTACTAAGTTACAGTTGCGTTGTCTTTATGTCGAAAGAACACTTACTCAATTGACTTTTAAACCAGATCAATTTAACCTTAGAAGGCAGTACTTAAAACTGGCCGTGATATGCTCATGATGTTTTAAATCGCCATTGAGGTAGGCCGGCAGAAACTGCTTTAAGCGAAAATTTTAAGCAAAAAGCGAGTGATACTAAATGATTAAGTTAATACCAAAACGTCCATCTACTTTCAACACTGAAAGCACCAACTTACACATTAAACCAAGATATTAAAACTACTTACGTAAGTAATCCAGGGTTGGCATCAGTTTGGTACCAGGAATACTGCGGCACGTAGGGCGGATGAGGCTGCGGGGCGCCCTGGTGGTGGAGAGCGTGGGCGGCGTGAGCGCCTTTCATGTCCCACGGCCCGGGCGGCGCGCCCTACGACAAAGAAACGGGGTGGTTAGGTTCTGTACAATATAGTTTTTTTTATATTACTAGCTCGTCGCTCAAATAATACTGCCGTACGAGTCGATTAAGGTTAAGCAACACTTGCCAAGGTTGGTCTATGGATGGGTAACCATCTTAACATACCAAGTTTCCTCCGTGCCTCGGAAAGGGCTGTCATTTGTAGATCTTTGGCAGTCGTTATGTATTGTCAGAAGCCACTAAATCTGACTCCAGTCTTGCCAAGAACTACCGTGTTACCCAGTTAATGGGTTGTGGAGGTCTGGTTTGCAGCCGCTCCACGTAAAATACTGGTATTCAGCTGAACCCACGCTCCTCAGCTGTCGCGCTTGCGACCGCGAGACCAACGAGGCAGTTAAAGTGGTTTGGATAAGGATTTCCTCAAGTTTATTTGTTTAAAAATTCGGTGGCAGGATGCCGACGGCCGGCGGCCGTGAGTGGACTGCCGACGGTTAGTATTTGCTGGACTAGAATGATGGTTTCATTGATTATGATAGATTCAAAAAATGTGTTTTCGCAGTTATATTCTGTGTCGTTTTCTTCGTCGTCTCTTTTCAGTTTTTGTATTGTTAGAAAGACTTACTGATCTAACTGCTGTATATTAATATGCTGTTTTTTAATCGTATCAATTAAATTTCAAGACCAAATTAAAAAAAAAAGATCAAAGTAAGGTAACCATATTTTTTTTAAAATAAGTAAAAGTGATTTATTTTTGAAATTTAGCTTCTCATACCATCAACCACGTTCCGAAAAGAGTAAAAAGATTTTTACGTAATTAAAAAATGAGCCTTATTTATTTTATTACAACTCATTCCTATCTCTATCCAAATTAATAAACTAATTAACACATACTTCCAAGTGAAGTCGCAGTAAAAGCTAGTCGAAAACTAATCGTCGAAAACGCTAGGCGCGGCGCCACACCCACGCCCATTATCTAATAAGTTTTATATAGTTTTTATAATTTTCATACACGCAACCATACAAACTCGTTTTTGTGAGCTTTCTATGGAAATACGAACGTTTTCGACAAGATAATTAAATTGAATAGCGGATTTTGATGGTATTTTTTTGTAAACAAAATAATTGTCGCAACAAATGTTTACTTTAAAAATGAAGTCTAAAAGCAACTTTCTGAATGCAAGCCTAAACATTATTTCATGTTAATAGGATATTTCAATCCCGTTATTCGACTCAATAATTCCTCAAATGAATTAGTACCGACAACTATTTGTCATAGAAATATTGAATAATTAACTTCAAAATCAAACAACATCACAGATCCTAAAATAAATAAATAAAAAAAAAACAAATACAAACTACGTGCATATGACAAACACGACACGGATTCGAACCCTTACCTTCAGCATCCAAGGCATAGGTCGGCCCCTCATGCCGTCAGCGCCGGGCGAGCCTTCTACGTCATCGGATTGAGGCGCGAAATAACCCTCCTACGGTAAGAAAAGTCCCCCTCAAAAATATGTATATCTTTAGGTATAAAATACCTAAACTTAACTCGACAAAACATAGCATAGGTACAAAACAACTCAAATAGTACATATTAAGTTTATATTTTTCAAAACAATTATTGCATCCTATTTTTAAAATAACAGGTCTTTTTTCCAGTAAAAGTTATTTCATATAATTTCGAAATTTGAATTCATTCATCCGAATATTATTTTTAATTGAAAATAAGAATTACTGTTGTTTAAAAATAGAAGAACTTATTTTCCGATGCATGAGTTCTGTTTTCAAAACGTGTGTTATTCACGCCATGCGTTCCATTAAAAAAAAAAAAAAATTGGAAAACTCAACAAAGGCCTGTTATTTAAGGTTATAAGTGCAATAATTGGAAAAGTTTAATGTGATAGTATGTGACTTACGTATCCGACCCTCGGATCCCATGATTGCTGGTGAGGAGGCTTCACATCGCACGAGCTTCCGTCCGGCGACCGGCCTGCCGTCGGCTACACAACAGAGAAAAAAAAAATGATATAAAAATGTTTTTTATAATAGGAGAAAACGTTTGTACTTGTTAAATGTCAACATTATGTACGGGGTAATTTTGAATCTTCGGAAGCAAGAAATAAAATTCTAATACAGATAAGCATCTATTATGTTATAGTATATTTAGAAAACTTTATAAATGCAGTACACATTTATTTGAGCCCTGTTTGTTCATAGCAAACTAGAGGGCCAATTCTCGTTAAAAACGATAACATTCTAGTCACAATATCATCTCAGTGATATCATGTCAAAACATAGGGAAATTAGTTGTGTTTTTGACAGATTGCGACTGAGATCAAATCCAACCAATCAAATTACTACAGTAACCAAGGTAAAAAAGAATACGGGCAGGTTGGATTGTTCAAAAGAGTTACCGCGACTCTGGAACGCAAAGGGCATTTTGAGGAATACGGACTATTTTTATTCAGTAAGAGTCTGACACTCCCTCCCGCTTCGCTCTAGATATCGAGAGGAGTCATTTCATCATTTTTCATTCAAAAAAAGGTACTAGACAATGCTTCAAGAGATCTAAGATTCGCACAGTCTTTTCAAACAGTCCTTAAATCTATTGCAAAATTATCTCTCTTACATATCCAACCTTAACATCCCAACCGGGCTGCGGTTGCTGCTTCACGTCCCAGGGGGTCCCCGTGGGGGACAGGCCGGGGGAGAGCTCGGACACGGGGGTTGAACTAGGGGTCGGCGAGTGCGCCTGCGCGGGACCCCCGCTCTGGTACGCTGACGGGGAATGTTGGGAGCCGCTGGAACTGCCGCCGCCGCCTGTCAGAGAAATGTTTTGTTTAGTATGGGATTACAGTTTTCAGTAAGAATATTATACTCTTTAGGTATTATATACACTTGAGGTTACAGAAAAGATAAACATAATGATATTACAGAGAGATTAGTAAAACTTTTGATTGTAACACATATTTTTAGGCTATGACTCGCGTTTTGAAATTTCAGTTGGATTTAAACATCATTAATTATGAGAGTATCTTAATAACAGTTATTCAGTATAGCACTAACTGATTTAGTTCGATTTCATAGTAGGTATTATATACTGAATCGTTACGAAATATTACCCGATGCAATTTATTCAGGTTTTGGTTATTTTTCAGCATTCCCTTTATAATTTAAAAATAACAAACGAATTTCAAAACTTTTTCTAGCTTTGTTAAAGGTGATTTCTACAATATCTTAAAACTCTGCCTAGATATGAGACTGGTTTCTTACCATGTAATAGTTGGTTGTTGTTGGGCGGGCTGCTGGGCGGTAGCCCGAGGCTGGGCGGAGGAGCGCCCACCTGGGCAGCCTTCATCATCTTCTTGTACTTGCTCCGACGATTCTGGAACCAGATCTTCACCTGTTGACAAAGAAGGGTGGAGTTAGAATAGTTGAAATAAGTTTTGGAGAGAGTAGAGTTAACAAAACTCGTTTGGATGAAGGGGATCTTAAAATTTCATGGCAGCATTGCAAGCAGTACCGCTTTGAAGGCCTACTCAATGAGGGTTAACAGGAAAATTCGCGCCAACACTTGATAGATATTTTCAAAGTCAAAGTCAAAGCGTTTATTTCAAATAGGCCATTAAACGGCATTTTTGAACGTCATCATTTACAGTTCAGTAAAATAATCGTATTAATTAAAGTGACTCTACTGTCTATTCGGAAAGGTAGATTCTTATTAAGAAGAACGGACAAGAAACTCCATAGTTAATCAAGTTTTACATAAGATCTTAGAAAACGTTACTAATGAAGAAAACATGACGTTGACGTCAATTTGACTAATGGTATAAAACAAAGGGTCTGATAAGGGACCTGAAACCACGGTGCTGGCAATTGATGCACGGCATTTCAGAAAGCCCGCATTGAATCGACTGTCAAATCAGATTTTTGTTTTTTATTGGTACAGTCAACAAAGCTATTTGGTATGTAGGCACTTGCAACTACTTTTAAACAATGTTGTGAGTGTGCTGAGTAGACTATCACTGCACACCACTCTCATAAGTATGTCACAAGCTTAAAAAGTTATAATGCACACATTTGAAATATATATTGGCAGTGCAGTGGAAAAAATAATATTTTTGCCTGTTTACCAAATAGCTTTGTTGACTGTACATACTTTAATTGTAAGGTTATTTGGGTAGCTAATCAGCAACTATAGATTTTAATGCAGATTTACTTGCAAAAAGTCGAATGAATCGTTATAATTTCCCCAATAGCTAAGTCAAATCATTCAGGATTTCTACAAGTTGTAAGTTTAAATTACCATTGGACAAAAAAAACTGAAGGTAAATACAAGAAATAATAACGTGAGGCGTCATTAAAAAAAAAACGTGCTGCAATATTTTATATCTTTGGAAGTTATCGATATCAATTCATAACTATTAAGAAAAAAAAATCTTACAAACGGTGTTCGACAATGTGCCGACAGATATATTTACTCGTACGAGTATTTATGTAAATTATTTAATTGACCATTCCTACGAATGTTAATCTGTGCCATTACCATATATATGTACAAAACGCATACATTATGTTTATATATTTACATAAATAAATACATACGTTTGAGTAAAAGAAAATGTGTATATGAATTTATGAACTGGATAATAATTTGCTTACCTACCTATTAGTTATTGTATATACGCTTATGCATATTATATTTGCCTAAAGAATATTTAGCTATCTCTAAAGAAAAAATATAAGTAGTGGTTTTCAAAGCTATCGGAATAAGTTACATGTACATTATATTTGTCATACAATTTTATGTCAAAGTTACCACCTTGGTGTATGTTAATAATTACTAATAGCATTTAATAGTGGAGCAATATTTACAAAAAATACATCATAATTTCAGAATGACAACGTTTGAAAAACTCTTTGGATAAATACTTTTTTGTTAAAAGTACTGGTGATTCTATTATTATTCCAATTTATTTGCTGTCGGCTCAACATACATCTTCTTCTACCATATCTAATTTTGTCGCCTTAAAAGTTTAAGTTGAGCAGAGTACCTAAAATCAGATCAGCTTAATCATCTTGTCACTGCTCTGGTTGCGTCAAATATTCAAGAAACCAACAGCAATGCAGACAAAATGGACTCCACAAGTGGCAATACTGGGCATAACACACCTTGGACAATCGACCCTACTTCCTTGGTTACTATGGCTAACATTTTCACCACGACACGAGATATTCTCCAATAGTTCATTTTGAAAGTGACAATGGGCGATGTACCATTGCCAATACCTTCCGGATTTCGTACGAATACCTAAACTAACATATATATATTTTATACATAGATACAGCGAGGGTAGCGTGGATAAGGGCGGGGCTGCGGGGTTGTCAGTCCGTTACTGTACCGTTAAGGCTAGGGGTGGGATATATGTCGATAGTTTTCTATCGATAGATATTTTTGTAATTTTGTGATTATTTTCTAATATTTTTGAGCGTTTTGTTTTTGCTTTTAATTAATCATGGAATGTATTGCTTTAAGTTTAATAAAATATTACATATCATCTATGACCTAGATTAGCATACATTTACCACATTCCTTTGCATGTGTATTCGCTAATCCACATAAATAGGGTTTTAACATGAAATGGTAGCATTGTACAGATATATTCCTTTAAATTAAATGTACTGAAGCAATGTCAGGAAAACACTGAGTTTTTTAACTAATATTACGGCAAAGAGGGCACATTATATTATTTAGTGGGAGCAGATTTTGAGAAAATGTTGCATTTTTTTTATTGAGGAATGGTATTGCTCTTGACCTTAAAGTGTTTCTAAGTAATTTTTAACTAAACAGTAATACTATTACACAAACATGCGACAAAGATCTAGAACTATATCTCTGCAATATAATTTATGACTTCCTTACTTGAAAAACAAACAAGCAAATCAGAATCAAGGACACGATATCTTGCATTTTCCGTGAGATAAAGCTATTGCGGTTACATAAGAGTTATGATTGCAATATGTTATAGTGCGATATAGCGTTAATACAAGTTATAGGCATGCAACCCGTTGGACCTGAGTGACAAGTAACATTATTGATAAACGTTGGGTTGCTGTGATGGCGAGGAGCGGGCGCGGATTCAAAAGTATAATTTGCTTCCAAACTCAAAAATAAGTTTGTTTGTTTATTACGTTTTCGGGTCTTAATAGCTGAGCCGGTTTTGATAAATTTTGGTACGGGGATCGTTGAGACCCTGAAAACGGTTATAGGCTACTTTATTATTCAAAAATAAAACTTGAACTCGAGAGAGGCCGGGGATAAAGGATAGTTGAAATATAGTAAGTAAGTACTGTGTGAGTTTTTTGAACGCTAATGAAAGGTTTAGTTGATGTATTGAATACATTACTTTTTATGAAAAATTATAAGGGCTAGTTTTGTTCTCTAAACAATTTTCATTATTATATTGATATATTCTTTACTCTTTTTTGTACAGACGCCAGCACATCAATCAAAATCAGCAATCTGTCAAATTTCTTTAAGAGATTTTCAACTTTATCGCTACAGGTTCAAGGTTGATTGGGAAAATTTGACAGTTTTGGGTAGCTTGATGTACTGGCGTCTGTACACTATAACATGTTACAATAAGTTCCTGTAAAGATATATATTTTGATGGAGTAAAGTGATATTGGTTAGTATAAGTAAGTAAGAAAAAAATCTTGTTTTTTAATCGTCGTTTCAGTAGAGGTAAATAACTTAAAATCGTATAAATGATTTTAAAGTCCTCAAAGTAGTAAGTAAAAAAACAGGTTGCGAAATAATAGTTTTGTTTCGGTAAACACCGTTCTATCCCCTCTACTACTGCTGCCACGCCAAGTGATCAACTTATATCGCCAATTCGTGTAATCAATGCATAACGGGTATGTCATGCAGCAAAAAAGCTGACGTATGCATTATTATTTATGTGTCCATTTTATATGAGTTATATTTCACGTGGACGCTTCTGCGCAGTCGCAGTAGAAAGTACTACAACTTCTTATTTACGATGCATAACTTTGCGTTATCTTTTATCTAAGACAGCAGGGAATTGTTAATCAGTTACGTGCTCGTATAAGCCGGTTTTTAAGCAAAAACATCGCCTCGGTTAATAAACTTCCTGAAATCGATAAAAATCAAATCGATAACTGTCTTCTTCGTATCACTTGGAAGCCAATTTAGTTATAAATTAGAATCGAATAATACAAAATAAATTGCAAATCGCCCACTTCAAACTTATACGGTAAAGTGTAGGTGTAGAAGTATTATGTTTTTTTGTACTAGCTGCCACACGCGGCTCCACTCACGTGAAAGTCAGAAATTATCGCAAGGAAACACACTCCTGGGATAAAAATCTTATAACACATTCCACGATATGGTCTACCCGCGTGGGAAGTTTCATCCAAATCTGTGCAGCCGTTAAGACGTGAAGAGGTAACAAACATTTTCCGAAATTCGACTGGTAGCTATTAGCGCGTTCAAACAAACAAACTCTTGAGCTTTATATTAGCATAGATGATGTTATTAGTATAGACTATTTTAAGGATAATCATGCAAGCATCGATATCGATAAATTGAGAGATGTCCCATCCCTCACCACCCACCCCTCGATTAGCCAGGTCGCAGTGCACGATATAACTTAACCCGACGTGGCCTAACTTATTGTATTGGTATTCAATTCACTTTGGCCGCTTGAGCAAGGTTTGATGTTCAGAATTATTTATTTTAACATGTTTTGTTGTGTTGCTGTGTGTTTAAGTTATTTTGCCTTTTGGAAGAGTAGTATTAGAAGTAAAATTAAGTCTTAAAGTTTAAAATAAAAACTTTTATGCCCGCACTTTTATATCTTTTTATACACTACCGAATGCCTTTGCCCTTATTTACTTAATTTAATGACTAAATCAGCTACTGAAATGCATTAAAACATCGTTTTATGCTCTCCAAATAATTTGTGAACTCAAAACCCAGCGTCAAGTAAACATAATGTTTTGTCCCGTTAAGTTTTTGCCCGATACCATATAAACTTTACAAATATTATGTGCAACATAAATATTAAACAATACCACATACACCTGTGCATATACCTGAATCTATCAAATTATCTACAAACTCTTGCCAAACTCAAACCCGGAATATTACAAAATTATAGAAAAAAAAACACATTCAAATAACACAGAAAAATGTCGAAATGCTCAAGGTTTCTATCGAAAAAACTATCGACAATGGTTCGTATGCATGTACGAAATCATTTCAATCGTCGGACCGTGGAGTATTGTAGTCGTGACAAAAGACTGTGTTGTATAAATTTTGTCAAATAAATGTTTATTACTGTGGATGGGAAGTTGGGAAATACAGTTTAATTGTAGAAGATTTTTTTTACGTTTTCGTGTTATGAAATTTTCGTTAGCAACTGTCTTGGTGGTCTGAGGTGGGCTTTCTAGTGAAAAGATAAAGTTTTCAGCTTTTTTTACGTCACACAGTTTTTTAGTCAATAAAAAACGTGCATGGCATAGACTATGCTATCCAGCATTGTAAAATCGAAACTTTTACTTCTACTTGAGATTAAATATGTCTGTGCTGCCACTGTTATTGCCTGCAGTTTTACCGAAGTGAAAACTTCTTTAGGCGCGTAGAGCACTTTTTGGGTGAACAAAAAAATCATGGAACTCGCGTCATTGTCACCGAACGCTTTCCATGAGCTTTATGTATACTGTGTTTATAAGTGTACTTTTTGGGTGAACAAAAATCATGGAACTCGCGTCATCGTCACCGAACGCTTCAGTTTTCGCTTAGTCTTCACTTCTATCGGCAGTCCCCAAAGACTGCCCCGCATGTATTATTCACTGATCAAGTTTATTTCTAAAAATAAACTTAGGATCTTTTGTCCAGATGTGTAATTTAACTTTTACGTCTTTATCTTCAAGTTAACTAGAAACATTTCTATTACCTACTTAAACATTTATAGGAAAAATGTGTTCTCAACTGCTTTACAGCATAGGCTTAAAGTACAATTACAAATGGAAAAAAAAACAAAAACCTAGTGCCTAGCTGTTGTAAGAAACGACCGACGGAAACACATTATTGTGGTTTTCGTAGATATGTGAGCAATCTGCCATTGCGATTCCTTTTAGTGTCGCAACAAGAATAAAAAAAGCAATAAAATACTTCCACACTAATCTTGTTGTAAAAGATAAAAATAAAATATCAGCTTCAGCTGCCTATAATTTCATGCAAGTCGTAAAATATGAGTAATATAAAAACTGCGACGACATTTCAGCGCAAAACATCAAAGGAGAAAGACATTAAATTATTTTTTATTTGTTGAATGTATAATCGTATTATGATAACATAATTTAATACATTAAACCACTATCTCTTAAGAATAAAACGAGTTAATTTTTAATTTAATTTAATAAAACATCGATACTTGAAGCCGTCGATGCGCCCCACCCCTAGCATTCGTCATCTGTCACATGAAACTGTCATTGTTACAAAAAAGAAAACAAAACAACATGGCGGCGGCATATGCGACCACAATGCAATATGTATTTACTTGTACACACGCACTGCTATTCTGCTGCGAGAAATTGTGGGGAGTAACACGAATTCGGGGAAAAAATACGTCAAACACGCGACATGTGCAATAAACAATATATTTTATGGGACTAAAAACTTATTTTCGAGTTTTCAAACTGACCTAAACAGTGTATTCTAAATAAAAAAAAAATAAAAGCATCCGTAAAGGATTTAAGTCGTTATTTTCTTTTATATCTAGTTTGAATCTGGACAATTATTTGAAAATTGTTCTATAATAGAAGCATCAAAAATCAACCTACAGATAGTATTTCAACTACTAAAACTCAGGCCTCCTCCTGCTCCCAAGTCCCAGTTACGTACCTACAAGTAGGTCATCCACCAAAAAACAAAAGCCTAGTGCGGGATGGTGTACTAATAGATCAGATACAATATGTAGCTTTTTTGAATATCCAAAATGGCCGGAGAAATAATTGTCAATTTTGCTTTAAAATGTTCTATTCTCTATCCATACTAGTATTAAAATGCGAAAGTGTGTGTCTGTTACCTCTTCACGCTTAAACCACTGAACCGATTTCGATGAAATTTGGTGTAGAGATAGTTTGAGTCCCGAGAAAGGACAAAAGATAGTTTTATCCCAGAAATCATCCTTTAAGGGGGTGAAAAGGGGAAGATAAACCATGAACCTTGTTTTACAGGCACTTGATAAAAATAAATAAACATTATGTCTAAGCGTTTTTTAAAAATTAAAATGGCCGCCAAAAGAAACTATTCCATGCGGACGAAGTCGCGGGCAAAAGCCAGTTCACTATATATTTATATGCTATTTACTTTATTATCAACTAACCACTTTATTTGTGACAACATTTTTATTACCTATCTTAGTCACTCTATGATTCACACACAAGTAGGTACATAATACAGGTTGCAATTTCCGATCATAATATATTCTTAGATACCAATCTACTGCTGATTATTGCTAGATACATGAATTACTGTGGATTAAAGAAATCTTAGGAATACCTGTGTAAGATTTACTCAAGGTAGTACTGGTCAGTCAATCGAAATGATCTCTAAAAACATCATCATCACCATTTCAGCCGAAAGACATCCACTGCTGTACATCGGCCTCCCCCATGAGTCGCCACATTGGCCTGCCCCAAGAGTCGCCACATTGGCCTGCCCCAAGAGTCGACACATCGGCCTCTCTCAAGAGCCGCAACATTGGCCTGCCCTAAGAGTCGCCACACCGGCCTCCCCCAAGAGTCGCCACATCGAGCGGTCCTGTGCGTCTCGCATGATATTAATATCAATCATGATACCAGTCAATCGTGCCTAATTATGACTCAATTCCTACAAAAAGTTCTTTAAGGCAGGTTTTTTATTGTGAAAATTTTATTACTTTTTCTGAAGTAAGGATCTTTACTACAGCAGACACTGCTTTTCAGATTTAAAATATCGCCTACTAAAAAGTGCTTTCGTTCCCAAACCAGCTAGAAACACTCTATGTATCTGTCGATAACAAGATTTTTTTTTTTTTTTCAATAGTCAAAAAGGTCGCCGTTTCAATAGGAAAAAAGCATCCAATACTCAACATCATCCCAACTTACCCAACACTATGACCGCATTACAACTCCTCCACTACCTAGAATCACATCTATTTCTGCCTATACCCAATGTTGCCAACATTAAAAAAGCAGCCTTGTTCCCATAGGTTTCGACAGCGGACGGCGGTATGCACACAGTCGGCGATGCGTACATTGCGCGGCCTGCACAAAGACGTGGCCGGCATTCGTGGCATAGCATTGAGAAACTGGTGCCTTTCGCATACAGCTATTCCAGCACTTCCAAGGACTGGTTTATGTTGTAGTGTTGGTACGGCTTGCAGTTGGGTAGGCGGTAAACTTACTTTTGAATAGTGACTTTAGTAAACACTGCATTTCGCCAATAACTACGGCAGGTTTTCAATTCTACATTTGTGTAGCAAAAAAAGACGCAGTCGACACTGCCAATGTCTAAATGAAACGTGTTTTACTTTTGACAGCTGTCAAAGTGTCAATGACAGTTGAAGACAGGCATTTGGAAAAGTGTTTTCAGGTAACATGGAAATTAAGCAATAATTAGGTTCTGCTACTAAATATCCATCTTGTTGTCATTGATATTTTTGCCGTACTTGTAGCAACGAATATTGTAATAGAGAAAAAAGGAAAAAATATCTCAAAAAAATAAGATTGCCTAGTCAAGCTAACGTAGAGATACGCACATTTAAATTAGATCTACGGATACAGCATAAGAAAAGTCACAGCAGGTATTTAGTGCGGAAACCAGTGCGCTTGCGTCTCTTTGATCATCGCGTCGGTGGGTACATAAAGGAAACACTTACTACGGTATTTAAATCGTATCGGTTTTAATTAGCGCTGCCATCGGATGTGCTTCTATTCTATAGAATACGAATATGTTCTATTTTATCTTGACAGTGTTGAAGGTACTTTAATACTTGGTGGCAATACCGAGTGTTGCCACCTAACATTATTCTGAGCTACTGTTGCTTTTTGTACATTCATAAATGTTTTATAAAGTGTTGTGTTTGGTTTAATATTTTGCCACTAAACGCCATTTTTCTATCTTTGATTATTTGGTTATGCTTTTGTTTTAAAAGTTAAATGGTATAACTGAAGTTACGATTTTTTTGGTTTAAAAGAGCTGATATTGATCTCGTCTTTGACGTTTTTTAAATAAGGGACTAGTATACAATCCTTTAGATTTAGATATCTAAGTAAATCATAGTGCTGTACATTTTGTTAAACATGATTTTGTTTGTTAATAATTGACACTAACTACATTTTTTCAGGCTAAATATCAACAAAAATTACCCAATACTATTAAAACATTTACAGACAAATTACCCTTCGATATTTAAATCGGAAACCAATCAATCAAATCAAAACTTTCCTATCACCAACTGTCAAACCAAAAAAAAAGAAAAAAACATTTGACAAATGAAAAACAAGTCTTATAATTCACAAAATGACATCGACCATCACACATTGTATCAATCACTTTGGACGACTCAATCACTACACCAATCAGTAAATGAGAAATACATATAAATAATTAATCGACTATATATAAATGTTAATGTGGTCTCAGTGTTGCATAAAGCGGTCCACGGTTTGAAAAAAAGACAGTAGCCGCTGCGTGTCTGCGTTGGACAGTGAATGATGTGGAGTTGTCTTTAGTTTTATTTTTATTTATATTTTTGCAATTGCCGTTTTGCTGTGTGATGCTCTCTTTGTAGTACATAGAGTTTCGTTTATGGGTCTGACTGTCGTTTTGTTGTGGAAAAACGATAAAATACTTATTTGCATATGGAAAAATAAAATTCCTAAGCTGTAGGTCAATTAATTGTGGTCTATGTTTTTTTATAATATATTTTGCACATAATTTATTTTTTGTGTAATTGAACTAAAAATTGGTCATTATTTATTCTAAAAAAGTCTTTACTTAAGATTGAAAAGTAAAATATAAACATTCATACCCATAAAATTAAAAAAATAACTTAATAATCCAACAATCGAACTAAAAAGCATTAACATCCAACCACAATTTTATTGCAAAAAGAACTTTACATCTGACTCAATAAAACTCAAATTAGTTTAATAAATTTTAAACAGGTGCTAACTGTCGACACCCTTATCATAATCCAATAAATTAGTGATGCACAAACACGTTTTACATATCGATACATTAGTGGTGTGACAAGCACATTAGGCGGTCCATTGGCAATAAAAAAAAATATGGGCATTGAATATTTAACGATTGCAATGTTACTTTTTGTTCCATGTAATTGTTTTGCATTAATTTTATTAGTTTAAATGGCTATTTTAACATATCGAATAAGTTTCGAGATGTTTTTGCCTTTAAAGGTGAATAAAATTCTAGGAGGTATCCGCAATATGGTGTAGGTGCTAGTAAAAATCATAATATATGTCGCTGTAATACATTTTTACATAATACGACATCGAATTTTGCACTTAAATTACTTATTCGCTTGTGGATAGTGCATTTTAATATATATATAGATAGTAATATTGAATTAATTGGGTGAACAAATAGGTTTACGCTGAAATGTTAACGTTTTACTACAATATATATCATTGATGTATCTATAATATGTAATGATAGTTTAATTGAATCCAGTCACGACACTTTCATTTGAAACTGAAATAAAACTTTTGATGTCAATAGTTTTTGTTGTATTATGCACAAATCGACCTGGCCATCATCTGAATATTTCACTACTGGAAATATCTTTCATATCGATTAAAATTTCGATACAAAACAACCAAACAATACAAATAAATAATAGGGAACTCCATTGATTCGGTCGCAACTTCACAAAATCTTTCGTACCACGTCTCGGTCACATGGGCCCCGTGTTTTACGTCGTGAAAAACACCAACATTCCCCTTAGAAAGGAAAAAATACCGCTTCTGTAATAAATTTGATGGCCAGTTTATTTGTCACTCAATTGTGGAACGGGTTCACGTTTTTCGAGAAACTTGAAATGGTTTTTGGCGTGAAACAAAAGCGTTTTGGAAAATTTTATGATCTGATAGCTAGTTAGTTTCTGAAACAGCGGATGCCTTTTACTCACCTTAAGAAGAGACATCAAAAGTTTGATGACATAATTTCAATGTGTTTAATTTATGAACATATGGTCTGACAGAATACTTTATCACAATAGGTAATCATAGAAAAAGGAACTTGCTACGTCTTATTGATTTTTCATTTATGTCCCTAAACAAATAAATAATACATGAATAAAAAAATTACGTCAATATTTTTTCCTACGCTACGTGAATCAAAGACAAATGCCATCTAAGGCAGCCATTACAATGTGCGTTGACCATTGACTTAGTTTACCATAAATAAGTACTTCATCTTACAGCTCAGTGATACAGCAATTCATTGCTAATCGCGTTTATACAGTATCCATGTCGATATGTTTTTTATCGACACTCGCACGTCACTAGAATTACGTAATAATGAATTTATGAGATTTTTATAGTATCTTAGACTTTGTGTGCAGTTTTGCTTGCGTGAGAGAATCAGGTCTTTTAATATTGTTGTAAGTGTTTTTTGCTGTTTAAAGACTTAGTGTTTTTTGTTGTTTAAGCACTTATTTTTACGAGCATTTTCTCTTATTGGGTGAACAGGAGTGTGGCTTAAGTAATAGTTAGAGAGATTTATTGCTAATTGCTTTTGATTAGAACATACTGATTAACATTTTTCAGTACTTAGTAAAATTATTTCCGAATTTTAGACTGCTCCTTAGCACGCGTTTTATTTTTAACATCAAATTTTTACATGTGTGGCAAAATAATGCGCAATGATTTCTTCATCCAAACATTTTCATTACCTTACTAACCTACAAGTTTTTAATTATACAACACACCCACAAGAAAAATCACTGCACATTTCTTTCATTCTGTTCGAATAACATCGGTTGGTATTTAAAAAATTAACTTGCTTAAAAAACTGAATGCGAACGAGTCTCGGAAAAAAGTCGCAATAAGTTTTTGCGACCTAGTGAAAGGCCGTATGTTGGGTAGCCACGAAATGTCTTTATCGGCGCCGCCTCGATTTTATAGCTACAGACAACGGTGTTTGTTACGTGTCGATGTTTTTTTTATCGATATAATTTTGGTGGGCACGAGGTTGTCACTAGTGTTTTTGAGAGTTGTTGGACTAATTTTTATTACGATTGTGACGAACGATTATAATATTAAAATAAAATTAGATCATCTGGAAGAATTGATAGGTAAGGTTTGTTTGAGACTAGATACGAGTAAGACAAAATTAATAATTAGGAATAATTGAATGATTTGATTCTTCGTCCAATATATTTAACTAAATAAACACCTAATGTATTTTGAAGTAGAAATATTGTGCTAAAATGATCATATTCTTTATCTAGTTGTTTACTGAATATCCCAATTAACCCCTTGAACACCCCAAAAAAGCAACCCTTACCGACATAAAACATCCACAAATTGAATCACATTACTCAATTTATTTCAAAATTACAGACATACTGCCGAATTATTTGATCCCCCGTTGCCATAGCAACGCCCTACACAGCAGGGCTGTCGAAATCGCGGCAAGCAGACCAATTACAATTAGCGACCGTATTATATTTGTGTCAGCCCTTGTTATTAACAAATTGGCCTCAGTTTTGTTAATCAGGTCTTTATTGTATTTGTTTATCTCAGATTTAATTTTCGGAATTGTTTGCTGGGAGATGGTAGATCTTATGACGATTTTGAGCTATATAGCATCTTGGGGTTCTTTAAGATAAGAGTAAATAGGTTACTTCTGGGCAAGCGAGCTCCAGCGTCGACTACAATACGCCAATCAAAAGGTTACATAGTGGTTAAAGACAAGCTTATCAATAAAAAATAAAAGATCTTGAGTCAGCAGGCTGAAGTGACAAAAAGACAGGACATATTTTCAGGAGAACCTATAGTTTTTGGAGTAGATGATTATTTCAATGAAATCCACGAATCGGCAATCGTGGGTCACACAGCTAGATGGACTTGGAGCCAGAATATAGTGGATTCTGTAAAATGATTTTTATTATTCACCAGGGTCGCGTATGACCACAATCTCATATCATGGAAAGCGATGATGTGGTCAACGATGGAGTAGGCTGGCCTAGAAGTAACCTATTCACACTTGACTTAAAGACTTCCTGGTTGTAGCAATAAGAAAACACGACCGGGCCGTGAATTCTACATAGTAAAATGTTATTTGAAACAAAGTATATCACAAAAATTAGAACGATGGAGTATAATCGTTTACCGCTAAATGTACCAAGTAACTTGTGGTGCAAGTGGGACTAAGTTCAGCTCAGACAGTACAAGTAAACAATGCCCACTAATTAATCTCTGTTAAATTTCCAACCCGTCCCTCAATATATCTCCCTTACTGGCCACCATTAATTCCCCATATCCTTTATTAATGACCTACCAATAAGCTCCCGCTTACCCTCCGATCTCTCGTTACACTATAACGAACCGAACCGGAGAGCGGCTGTTACTTGAAACTCAATCATGCTGCTGTTCTGAATAATTTAGTTCAACTACTGCGTATGCAGAAGTGGAGCTCGTGGCTAAATAATCTTCAAAGTTAAGCAACGTTTGCCGAGGTCGGTCTGTGCCTGGGTGACCGTCTAAACATGCCGAGACTCCTTCGTGCCTCAGAAAGCACGTTAAATCGTTGGTCTCGCCTGTCATTTTAAGATTTTTGACCGTCGCGTCGTTACGGATTGTCAGAAGCCAGAAAATATGACACCAGTCTCGCCACGAAGACTTGTTACCCAGTTACTGGGTGGTCGCTCCTCGTAAAATACTAGTATTCAGCTGAATCCGATTTGACTGGAAGCCGACCCCCACAGTTGAGAAGAAAAGGTTAGGCAGATGATGAACTACTGCGCATGCACGGGGTTTAGCTTGGATTTGCATTTATTGGAGAGGATAGCAGTGTAGTATTATAAGTTGATGATCCTTTTTATTATGTCAAGCCTCAGAAAAGTACTTGAGAGATGCAAAATGGTGACGATGACGATGATTTCGTGAAAATTGTTAAAAAATATTGAAGAAGTAAATTTTGGTGTCTAAAGTAGCATGGAAGATGAAAGATTTTTTTTATGCCACGCTTAAAATGAGAAAGAGAAACTAAAGATAAAGATAATTTTATTTGTCAAAACATGCGTATACATGCAAATTTAGCATGCAGGATGTCACAATATTAATCTTTCGTACGTACATGTTTCACCCATGAAGCGTACAAATAGAATGAATTCAAAACTCAGTAAGTATAAATTGTATTGAGATCTATTTTGCAGAGGATCGGACTAAGCTAATAAGATGAAATGTGTTAAGGCACAATAATTACAATCGTCAACTAATAAAATAATGTCAATTGGAAAAAAATAACAAACGGCGAAAATACCAAAGCAAACAATGAAACTGAAACACTAAAAGCAATAAAAGAATAGAGAGTTGAAAACAGAATACAATTCACATTAAAACTCTGAAGCAACAGTCCTCAAAATTCACATCAATCATACGAAAACGTACAGCTTGAATTTTCTCAGAAACCAGACCAACTCCCACCTATTAGGTACCTACCAACCGTTCACTACACCCACCAACTTAAAAACACACCCACGAAAGTAACCCACAAACAAAACCAGTTTCTATCCCCTCGAAATAAGATGCATTGTTAGAAAAAATCACAGAAAAAGTAACTTTGTTTTACCTAAGATTTTTTCTATTTTTTCTTCGTATTGTCTCAAAGACACGCAAAGCAACAATTGCTTGGTTTTTCTTCAAGACGGAAGTTGCCATATAATTATTTTCAAATTAGACGCAATTGTAGATTTCGGATGTCTCTGCCTAGGCCGTGAGAAAGACGGTGACATTTTTTTTGTTACGTCAACATGGGTCGAAATATATGATTTGATTTTAAGTGTACACCCGAATTTGGCGTGTGAAGTTGGAAACAATAAGGATGGTTTTTGTGTTATAATAGCTGAAAAGAAAGAGGTGGGTAGGACATCAAGAGGTTGTGAGTTCTCATCTGGTAAGTTTAATTTTAGTAGTAAACCCAGTAGCTACATGTTTCAAGGAAAAACTCGTCATGACGGACCCTAACACTAAAACAGAGAAGAGGATATAGATGAATAGAGAAGGTAGAGAAATGTCAAAACTGTAATGGGTCTTGAAGTCCTTAATCATGAAGTGAGATGGTAAGTCGACATCAGTATTAGTTATGTTATTACACACTTATGGGATTTAAATTTAAATGTCTAGATATTTGAATTTATTTACAGGAGCTACAATTTTCAAAGCAGCGCCGCTGTCTATTTAACATAACTCTTTCACCATTTTATTTGACCTTTGACGATACTTCCTTGTCATTCATACAGGATAAGTCTATAATTTGTTTTTACTACTCTAAACACCTGATTTAGAAAGATACCAAATGTTTAGTAAACGCTTCCAGTATTACTTCGAAAATATTACCTGTCTTCAATAAATCATTTAAGTCTTAATCTAGTTTTAAATTCTGTTTTGCTTTAAAATTTTACTTAAATAACACGCGAGCTAATAAATCTTTTGTCTTGGAGCATAGTGTATCATATTTTTATTCATTTTTCACGCTCCCATTCTCTATCTAGCTTCAAAACGTTTCATTCGGTCTTACACTCTAGAATTTTTTTTATCATTGTACGTAGCATTAGTATTTTAATCCTTGTTTATTTTCTGTCACTAACCTTATCCATGATGATTGATTTACAATGTTCATCCTTATTAGCATCATAGACAAGTCTGTTTCAGACACTCTCTTTTGTATCATGCTTCCCTATTCAAAGAGTTTCTCATCCAAATTTTAATTATTGGCCTTATTTTAAAATTCCTTTTCAGAATCCATAATCATCATCATCAGCTACTGGTAGTACAGTCATGGATGTACCGACAGTGTTTTCTAATCCTCCAATCCCTCTTTTAAGGTAACCTAAGATCAAGCTGTAGAATGTATATAGTTCTAAATCAATATAGTTTTTGTTGTTCTTAGTAATGTATGAGTCAGAGTTTTTTGTTTACCTTGATGACTGTACAGAAGCATCCAAGCGTGACAATAAAATACTGTGAAATGTATGATATGACAAAGGGCTGTCCTCTACAAGGTTAGATGACAAAATCCTTAGAAACTTAACTTGCTTGTAGTTCGATCGAAGTTTCTTAACAAATTTGTTGGTCAGGTAGTACTTGCAGGTATGTCTTGCATAGTAGTTCACTATTCTTGCCAAGGGTCGCTTTACTCAGTTACTGGGTTGTTAGTCAAGATAGACAGTCACTCCATGTATTACTGCTCATCTGTGTCTGGTTAGACTGGAGGCCGACCCCGATATGGTTGAGAAAAAGTTATGCAGATTGGTACTATTCACTATGTACATAAGCAAATAGAATGATAAACCGGAAAAGATGTAATCCAATATTTCTTTGGAATAAATGCAAAAATTAAGTTATCACAGTTGAAAGAAGCCTGAGGATGATCAGATGAGGATGTAATTTGACTAAAATGATGATGAGGCACTATAAAAAGACGGAAACGATGAGCAAGCGGGAATGATGGAAAATGCTGTCGATAATTCAAAATGGAAATTCCCTTTACTCTGTTAGTAGTGAGACAGTTACAGGTTGACATTATACATTAGTTGCAGGAATAAAATATTGAATAGTTATTGAATCTAAAGATAACATCTGCACTACTAATCCTTGAGAAGTCTAGTTGTACTAGAATCTACATAGACGGTTGAGTAACCGTTACAAGTAAGGATGGCAGGATTGATAAACGAAGTAGACATTGATTACAATGTTTGCCCTTTAGAAATGATTAATTTGATTTGTGAAAAGAAGATTTTACCACTAAAAGATGAGAATTTGAAGAAAATTGTGTTTTTTTAAACAAAACTGTCAGAATATAGATGACAAGCCAGCTAACTGTTTAATCAATAACTAAGAAATGCATAAATATGACGGGTGAAAAATAAAGATTTATCCGCAACTTTTTACAAAACAAAGAGCTTGTCTTACTTTAAGCATAATAAAATTTAGGAAGACAGCATCAACAGTTTGTTGAAGTAAATGTTGTCATAGAAGATTTATTTATTTACATTTTATGCACATGGGTACAACGGTGGACTTAATGCCCTACACATTGTCTACCAGTCAACCTAGGGTGGGGAAGTGATAGCATGGCAGGTGCATTGTTTAATCAATTGGAAGAGAGACAACAAATTAATATTATCATAATTTTCTTTTAAAGTTACTGAAATGGACAAAATAATATTTATGGGAGTTTTGAAGTATTTTAATATTTTAAAGAAGGATAACTGTGTTTCCAAACGCATACAACCCTAATCTCTTCAAAATTAGAGTGAACAGGCTTCTTCTGGGTAAGCTCGCTCCATCGTCGACTTTGTCTCTGTCATCTATGACCTAGACTAGAGTCAAGAGTAAACCTTAATGAAATAAAAAAAAAATCTTTGCTCAAGCTTCAAACTAGTAGTGCACTGTTTAAAATTCATAATCAACTTCAGAAAAATATCCAAAAATAATCAAGACTCAATTCAAGCCGACGCCAGCCCTGCCTACAAAGCTTATATTAAATTTTCCTATAAATAATTACTATTGACAGGTTTGGATATAACGGTCTGGTTCTAGATTTAAATCAGCGGTTATGCTTCAGTTACCATCGTCGCCGGCAAGGGGCGGTCTTGACTGAGCCAAATGGTTGGGTGTCCAGAGAAAGTGCTGACTTTCCATGTTGCGACAGAAAATTGTTGTTCTGAAGTTAATGTGTAGGAACTTTAGAAATTGTATGGATTTTAGTTGACGGCTGCATCCTTGTGTGTTTATAATTATTATTGTTTGTTTTACAAGTATATTATGGACTTGCAGTGAGACTTGTCATAGGAAAATCACATAGGGTGACACCATGGGTGGCCTTATCGCTAAGAAGGCAAGAATAAGGGCAAGAGACAGATGGGTTCCTTAGTTTTACTCATTAGAGATTCACTGGAAAGTATTAGCATCTATTTTACCTTATTAATAATTCCGAGAAAGTAGGAAAACTATAAGAGCAAAAGTCAGACAGGAATCGTTTAACATAAAACAATAAATTAAATCACCAGTTGCTGCTATTGTCCGCTAGATGGCACTGCTTTACTAATTAGCAATGATTAATTAATTAAGGTGAAATAAGGATAGTCTTCTGATTTAATTATAATATGAAGGGTTAAAAAGTTTAATTGGATGGAGTCAATATATGGGAAACAGTAGGAATACCTTTTTGTCGTCGTAACGGCCAATGCTTAGTATGTTTATGCTTTAATATAAGACAGTTAAGTAATAACAATCTAGCTTGTATTAGCAGATTCATCCGCGTGAAAGTCAAAATTGTCCAAAGGGCAAGTTCTATCCAGGACATGTGGCAAGTTTCATTCAAATCCATTCAGCTGTTAAACCCTGTTTAAATAACAAACATCCAAGCATACAGAGTTTCACATTATACTATTACTTTGATACGAGTTTGGCTTAAAACATTACCCTCCTTCTGGATCAGTCGGGTAAAAATATAATCCATCGTGCTGTTAAACTTTGTAACTGCATTGGATTTGATGCACAAGTTTGGTACTAAAAAACAACAAAAACTACAAAATATTAGAATCTATTTTCAACTTAACAAAAATACCAACACGTAATATTTAAAAGCAGACGCGCAGACATCAATTTTATCCACACGCACACAAGGCCATGGAAAATGATTGTGATTGTACCTCTTCGCTCATTATGCTCGCCTGGTACATTTGATTGATGCTCGTAGATTGTCCGACGGAAAACCGTGAGTAATGTTAAGAAAATGTGTGGTTTATTTACTTATTTTTGTAGCTAAATAAATAGATATAGTACCTAGTATTTTTATTGGAAAAAATAATAAAGTAGGAAAAATATCTACTCAGTCAATCTGTATAGTACTTTTCAAACTACGTGCTTCCAGTCTAACCGGATGCAACTGAATTCCAGTATTTTGCATGGAGCGACTGATACCACGATACTGTTTACGGGAACTTTCGGGATTATGATTTATTGTATTGGCTGACAAAGATCTAGAAATGGCAGCCGGATATCAGCAGATAAACGTGCGACACATGGATTTTCAAGGAGCAAACAGGCAACCCACCTGATTGTAAGTGGTTACCGCCGCCCATGGACATCTGCCATCCTGAGATAAGGCTGAAACGTCTCTGTAATTTTGCCTGTAATATATCCCAGCATAGCAACACCCTTGCTTCTTAAACCTACATTTTACTTAACGTTAGACGAATTAAATGGCATAAACCATATAAGAATAAAATATATAAGAATAAACTACAACTTAAGAAGTATCTGGATACGTCAAAATTAAATGAAATATTAGGTAAGTTGTGTAGATCCAATTTTCCTTGACATTTTGACTTCGGGACTTCGAACTTGGAAGCTAGACCAACTATCGGAATTTTCCTCTAAGAAGAAACATTCTGGTTATAATCAGAGCAATACGTGCCACTGCCAGACCTCATGAGACCTAGATTGCTAAGATGCTATCAGTAACTGGAAAGGATACAGCAAATTCACTTAACAAATCATGTTTGTACTGATGACGGCTAAGGAAAAATACTACAAAATGTATTCTTTATAGTCGTCTCCTATTGATCGACACTGACCGGATTTTTTGTTGATATTACAAGAAATCTAAGATGTCCGAAAACATTTTTACCTAAAACAAAACACAATTTATATAAAATGAAAACAATATTCCAAAATTCCAAATACAAAAATCGACTTCCATCTGTCATTTCGTCATGCTATAACCTAAAAACAGCCAATCCTTTTCGAAATGCACCTTATCTTTTACTCTTTAAGGTTCAATTTTATTTGTAGTGCCATAATTGTCACTGAAAAGTACCGGGTAGAAGTTGCGGTATTTTTGCCTCACGTACCGCGGTCTCGAGTTGAGATCTGTCATTATTGTGATAACACTGTCTGTCTACGTGAGGAGAACTGTTCGTTGGCGTAGTGATGCGATCCGGTCGATAGCGGTTATCGATGATTTTGATGTTAAATATCGGTTTGAAATGTGGGGCACGGAAAATTGGAAGGTTGCTGTTTTATTTCGGGTGCTGGGACACTAATAGACTTTATGAAGCAATGCAATACAAGAGAACTCAAAGGTATTATATTCGCAGCTTTATAACAGTACTTTTCAATAAGTTTATTTATTAATCATCTAGTCATGTTTAGCTTTTTCCTAATGACTTCATATTGCAATACAGTAGGTAGTATTTTTCATATCTTCCGACTAACCTCAAAAACTAACTTAAATAACTACAATCTGCACTACTGATTAAAATCAGACAATGGAGATCACTGGATGACTACAAGCAAAGCACCAGTTTCGAAAAAAAACTGACCTTACAAACATCCACTATACATGACAACTGTCACGAATAACATTATTGCTGTCACCTGTCAAAATGCCCTCCATTTAACATTACCCTTAAAATTAAAAAAGCCGTGACTTTTCGAGTGCGTGTGCCCATCACTACAACATACATACTTACAGCTAGCCGAGTTGTTTACAAACATATAATTACTTGGTAGGTCGATGCATATCATAGGTGTATCTGTGTGCCATTTTGACAGCTGTGTGGGTGTGTGTATATGAAAGATGTTGGGCAGGGTTGCCAACCCTACAGCTGACAGTTATTGTGGGTAGATTAACAGTTTTTGGATTACAAAAACAATGAGAAAATAAGGTTGCAGCTTATGGTGGTAATGCCAATAAAAAATGTATCGTTATGAAATAGTCATTTAAGGTTATAATTTAAATTTAAGCTACTCCTGCGACAATAAATACTTTGTCATTTTTTATCTGTGATTTAATAAATTCCAATTTGGTTTCGTTAATCTGATTAATTTTTATCATTAGGTATATTAAAAATACAAATACAAAATTAGCTATAGCTCTAGGCTTAATTTTTTTTTTTTTTGTCTTCGTCAGTCAACAGTTTTTCTCTAGCATAGGGTTGGCAGCCCTGGGAAAGTATCTGTGTGTGTATAAACTAGTTTTCTTAGTATATGAGTGATTGTAAGTTCCTACGACCACACAGTCGAGTGAGCAAATTAATTAATTTATTGTTTTGATCACATTATTTAGGTCACAAAATTCGTTTTTAGCTCATGGTAAGGTAAATAGTTGTCATGGTTGAGGAGAATTTCAACTGGTTTTTTAAAATAAGAATTTGGAAACAGACTTGTGCCTTTTGATACTCGTATTTAAGAATTCTATTTTTGAAAAAAACTACTTACGTCTGAAAAAATGTGAGCGCTGAATGTTTATGGAATACAATTTTACAATTTTACTCAATTTCCAATGTTTATATTGTCTGCTTAAAAAGTCTCTGCTTCTAGGCAACCTTAGTTCTAGACACCCTAGGCCTCAGATTAGCTCCACAGATTAAGTAGGTATCTAACAAGAGCAACAGTAATTCTTAAGTATTTACCTTAAGTAAGTACGCCTATTTTAAGATAAACAAAAATAAAACATTTATTTTAAAACAACAGACAATTTTAACTATTAATATTTAGTTGAAAACACCAGTTATTATTATAATCTGTTTCGTTTTTTATCTAAAACAATACGAAATTAGTTAAAAACTAACATCGCGTGTCAGTTTTTTTAAACTCATTGCAATATAAATGATAAAAAATGTTGTGTGTTGTGTCATTTTATATTTTGCAATCTTTGCAAAATTATGTGTGTACTGTTTTTTTTTCAAGGTTGGTACACCGAAAAGTTTTGAAACTATTATGCAACCTCTAAGGTCACTTCGAATGTGGAATACAATTTAAATTAGCGCAGATGGCAGCATATTTGCGCATTAGGACAACCAATCAGAGCAAATTATGTTGACATTAGCAATAATGTCAAACGAGTATTGACCAATGGGATTGCATTTGTACAAATGTGGCAGCATTAGTGTTATGGGCTGGTGTCTTTACAGTTTTACTTTTAGGTATCGTACCTACATCTAACGGTTAGGCACTTTTTCATTTTCAACCTAAGCATGTCAGAGGTTGTATCTTCCCACTAAACAATACGACAGGCGAATACAGATCGAAGGAATTATAAAAACGATGGTCAGACAGTAACTTCGGCGATCTTGAAAGCTGTTATAAAGAAAGGTAAGGATATTCCAACTTAGTCACATCACAACATAAGCCTAACATCGCAAGGAAAAAGTCATTATAAAACTTAAAAACGATAACAAATTTCAACAGTAACACAAAACCTACGGTTTAATAAATTACATGCCCGGCTGATTATGCAAAATTTTGCACTAAATACATTACAAAACTGACACCCGAACACAATTAGGCATTTACCAGCTAAAGGCTGATATCAATCTTATACACCGTAATAATAGCAATTATAATACTTAAACACCACTTTTAAAGAGTAATAATTAATTATTTTTATCTATTTGGTGCCTTTTTTGGTTAATTTTTAACTGTTTAACATGATTTATTTAATTATAAAAACAGTTTATTTGACGATGGTAAAAGACCGGATGGCATGTCTTTGTTTCCATGGAAGATGGGTAGGCCTTTAGTGTGGGACGCAACCTGCGTTGATACTCTTTCGCCATCCCACCTTCCTAGTTCATTGTATTGCTGGCGCTGCCGCTGGGGCTGCGGAAAACCTTAGTGGCATAAATAACCTTAGTGGTTACTATATTTTCGAGCCGTTTGGGGTTGAAACTCTCGGGTCGTAGGCTCTTGTGCTCTAGCTTTTTCAAAAAAAAATAAAAACAGGTGGTAGACACTTCCCGTGACTCAAGAGCTGGTTTTTACTTTGGCCAGAGGCTTAGCATTGCCATTCAACGTGGCAATGCCGCCAGTCTCTGGCACATTACCAGCTTTGAGGAAAAATTTTTTTTTGCTTTATTTTAGTTTGTTGTAAGTTTGTAGTTGTTAATTTTATTATTTATTGTTAATTTGTTAATATTATTTTAGTTATTTATTTAATTTATTATCCTAATCTAAATTTTGGTTTTATCTCTTTAATTAGGTACTTAAAATTAAATCAACATTTAACTGTGTTTTGACTGAACTTAGGTTTAAATTAAACTCATTCATAAAATAAAACAAAAACTGCCTAGCTCTTAAATAAATGTAAATTATTCATAATCTTAATGTCTTGTTTTATTTTTAATCCTAGCACTAAAAGTTTAATACGACAGTAAAAATATGAATACATTAATTTTATATTCCAGTACTTATGAAATAATTGCAATTAACATAAATTTACTGTCTGTCTTTATTTGTTTTATTGTGGTTTTTAATGTTTTAAGTATATTTTTGGCAATGAAGGTAGTCAGAGTTTTTAAGGATTTGTGTGTAAAGACGATTCATTATGTAATCTAGCAATGTAATCTAGTCCTAAGTTAATCAATAAATTTATTATTTATTATTATTTATTTATTATTATCATCATCTACTACTCGACTTCGCCAACTGTTGGTCATAGGCGTCTCTTCTCTTGCGCTAGTCACTGCACTCCTTGTGTTTTTGATCGACGATAATGCCACGCCGTCCGAGGAGACGGCGGGGTTATGTGGGGCTTGCACTTACTAAAACCTTCGCCTGTACCTACTCTCGCCTTGATGGGTGGGCCGCGAGAACTGCTACGCATGACATTCGCGACCCATCCACTCCTATGCTAGCCTTATCCAGGTTCTGATTCTACCAGCGATGGCAGCAATGTCGTTCTATCATCTAACCGCCTAAGGCTAGTTTATCCATGTAGAATATCTCAGTAGCAGCCCAGAGCCTGGATCTGTGTCCGCTCATATCAAATCACTAGCTTTTGCCCGCGACTTCTTACGCGCATATTCCGATTTTTCCCGTTCCCGTAGGAATTTCCCATTTAGCCTATAGCATTTCTCATGAATGTGGCTATCATATACAAAAAGAATTGTCCAAATCTGACGGGTACTTCCAAAGATTAATGCGGTTAAACAAAAAACAAACTAACAGAAAAAAATAAACACTTTTAATAAATTAAGTACAGATATGGGACTTACTGGTGACATAGAGGGCACGTCTAAAGGCGAATAAAGACATAAACTTGTACTTGCTTGCTATCCTAGTGTAATGATCTAATATCATGTTATCCAGGAATTAGATGGATGGATGGATTTGACTGGCCTGTTGGTCGAGTGGTTAACCGGAGGTCGTGGGTTCGATTTCCACCCAGGACAAATCTTTGGGTGATGAGCATGATCATTTGTTCTGTGTCTGGGTGTAATTTGTCTATAATATGTATGTATTTAGAAATATATAAGTATGTTTATCAGTTGTCTGGTTGCCATAGCACAGGCTCTGCCTAGTTTGGGATCGGATGACCGTGTGTGAGTTGTCCCAGGATATATTATATATTATTATATTATATTAGAATCACTGAACCTTTGCCGCTGCTATTTTACTACTAGACAAGGGCCACCAATAAGATAATCAATCAGATGGTACCTTATCGCAAAACGTTGTTTATATTTAACGTGTTAGTTCGTTAGCTTGTACTGCCTACTGATGTGTGCCCGTACCGTTCTGGGTTACCCAGTTACTGGGTTGTTCACAACGGATGCAGCTGAAATGTCACGTGATCAATTCTTTACATTGCTAAAATGTAAAGAATTGATTACTATACGACAATCGCATTCGCTGGACGACACTTTTTCTAGAAGACTTGATGTTTTGGCATTTCGACAATCGCCATCACTGATAATATCGGTACCTACCAGAATTATCAAATTAATGAAAGAGACATTTCGGTATTTTAGAGAAGTGTCCTTTATTTTGCAAGCCATAATTGACGGTTTGGAATTTTGGGTAAATGCCTCTTACGTTAAATTATACTTCTGATATCAAATTACACTTTGTCTAGGGCCTCAAGACTTGGACCTAGCTGATAAGCCATAGTTGTGACTTGTCCAACCAGATGTTACCTCAAAAAACTATCGCAAAACGATGTTTATTTTCAACGTTTTAGTACGTTAGTTTGTATTGACCTCCGAATACTCCCCGGCCATCGTTCCGCTTGCTGCCTCCGTAATTGATGTGCATAAACACACTGTGTACAGGGTGTGTGATGTTCTTTATGACTTCATCGAGGTTTAAGGTTTATTTTCAACTAGCTGCGCCCCGCGGTGTTACCCGCAGTTTATCAGATACTTAGCGTGATTGTCAAAAATTCTCCCAAGGGAACATACTCCCGGGATCTATGAAATCTATGTTCTTTCCCGGGACGCAAACAATCTCCATACCAAATTTCATCTAAATCGGTAAAGCCGTTTGCGCGTGAAGAAGTAACAAACAAACACACACACTCACAAACTTTCGCTTTTATAATATTAGTGTGATGATAGATAGGAGCTGGTTTGGGATTGGACGTTGACGGTCGCAAATGTAAGAGATGATTCACAAGTGATTGCATGGGTAATCATCACGAATTTTACAATCACGGTGGCAATAGAGATTAGCCAAGTACGCAGGAAATACAGCTGCACTTCCTGTTCCATCACTCTCATACTCCGATGAATGCAATCTATCACGACCGGATTGAAATCTGGCGCAGGACCAACGAACTTGTTTTCCGAGACACGGGGGTGTCACACCACTTCAAATCTCCAGACTAGCACAGAGATAACATGGAATTTGAATCCCAAAACCAGAACGAAGGTTCATGAAGCTAGAGTGGGGCAGCAGAAATTGCGACGAACTGTTGTATTTTTACATTAATTTGGTTCCTTAAGTCTGTAATATTGATTCTGTGAAGCTAAGTACTGCGTTAGTAACTTGAAGAGTAGTTAGGGCAAGATAAGAGACACGGATAAGATGTTGAGTAAATCATGTTAACAAGATGCAGGTACAGATATTAAAGTAGATTTGGTTACAGATAAATAAATAAGAATAAATTAAAAACAAAATAAATAATAACGCTAACAAATCACAAATCAAAAAAACTTCCTATAACAATAAATTTAGAAAGCACACAGGCACACGTAATTAATCAATCATCAACGGCTTCACGAACATCCTATATTTGAACATCACACTAACGTACAAGTACATGTATATACAACAATCGCACGAGCACACAATCACACACACATACACCTCCAGACTCGGACGCAGCGGTGCGTAAATAAATTTTGTACGGACAAAACTGTTATTTTAAAATAATAATTGATGTGCATTCACATTGTCCGTAGCAATTGTCAATGGTCGTGGTTTTTTTTTCTTTTGTGCCGCCATGTCATTATATTTTACCTAGAACTAAAATATAGGGATACGTTTTAATTTTTCCGCTTCGCTGTCATGGCTTGTCTAGTAATTATTCGGATTTCAGTGGCTTTGGTTAGAATAGAATTGTTGGGTGTAGAAGTCTCTTGTTAGAATAGGACCTTGAGGACACAGTAGATAGAGGACCTTTTTGAAAATGCATAGGCCTGCAATCTGTCAAAGGGTCGGTTTTGTAACTTGGAAATTATAGTGATGACCGTGTCACATCCTACTTAACTAAATACCAAACTTTTTACAGGTCAGGTTTAAGTAGAGTTTGAAAGATTCTCATTTATTTCATTCAGAAATTAGGGGCAAGTGTGAATTTGCATTAAGTAGGGACACATTAATGCCATGCAACTTTCTCGGCTGACAGTAACTTAGAGATTAATGTGCAATATTTTTTAAAGGAATTGAAGAAGTATTTGCCTTGCAGTAGGGGTTCGCTTTTTGAACAAGAGGCTTTTTACCCTGGAGTAAGATGTCCTCTTCTCTCTTGCCAGATGTAAAAACTGGTTTTAGGAAACCGTACTATGCCTTGCCGTGGTATGGTTACAGGGCTGGTTTTGGGAAACTCCGACTTATGCTTATCTGGACTGCGATACAATTTACAGGCCAGTTTTTACCCGACTACCCCGAAAAGAGGGTAAATTTCGCTAAATTCTGTCTTTTGTCTGGACTGCTGAACGGCAGAATGCTAAATAGAATAGAATATTCTTTATTATGAACACCATTTAAGTTGTTTTTTCTATAGTCATCACTTTTATTAAACGGATTTATGAGTAAAATTTGCTGTCCCTGTTCTTTACATAAATTCCTTTTGTTCCGGTCTACCGACTGGTAGACTGGTAGATTGTGTTTTATTCTTTGCAATTAATTAGTACTTATAAGCTTATCAGCTATCACCAACGCGTTGTTTTAAGATATTTTTTATGACGTGAAGTAGATAAAAATTAAGTTAAGTAAAATACGTATGCGTCCTACGTAGTTTTTTTTTAGAATTCATTGTTGAATAATAAAAATTTAGTAAGTTGTCTCCGAAATGTTTAAATTGTCTTTAAATTCTATCATCAAAATAAAAAGTTGGAATGAAAGTGACGTCATGATTTTCGTAAGACAAAAAATTCGACATTCGAAATCCAAACAATTCTCGCGCCAATCTTTTTAACCCAATTTTATTTCAACGATTAAAAAGCAGATGCGAAATTCTTAAAGTTTGACAGTAACAAATTGTTGCCCGACTAAAAAAACACTGAAGTCGAATAAAATATACAATGTATTTTTACAACTATTTAACCTTTATGGTTTAATTCCAATTTATAAGGTTCCTTAACCAGTTTGATCGAGTACGGTTAGCAAAAAAACATTGCTTTTTGAAAGTCGTAGTAGGCACGACACCATTATTCTTTGAGTCGGTTCAAATCTATTTTGCTGTTGTTGAGACACATTGTATAAATGTGGACATGAACATGACGCACGGAAATTATAAAGTCAACCATTCTTTTGAAGCAACACGAGTATTAATTTTGATAAATTCCGTCATGGAATATGCAAGCTTTTGCCTTATATGTATTTTTGCATAATATTATGAAAGGATCAATTTTATAGGCATCCCTAAGCGTAGATGTTATTCTAAACTTGTCACTTTTTAAAATTACCATGCAAACTGAGTATAAACTTACAAAGTAATGCCATTGCAATTTTCTAGAAAATATATGTTCACCATAAACAATCCCTAAAAAACATTCTAAACAGTTGTCAACAAAAAAAAAACAGACAAATATAATTTTTTTTTTTCGTTAACAAAGGAGAACTACTTAACAATTGGTCAAGCGGTACTTCCGTGACAACAAAACTGGGGCTATGGGGCTACCGTTGATGGGGTGGTCATTAAATTCCCATAAATAAGCGGAGAGTCGCCGGTTTGACTCCCGATCGACATATGTTGCGCATCGACAGGCTGCTCTTGTAAAAATAAATACGCGACAAAGAGTTACGAAACTCTAGAACTGGCCACTGACAAAATAATATTTTTTTTTTTTTTCAAAAAGGTCTGGGTTTCTTTTTTTTTTCTTCACAGATAAAGAGAGTTGGAGCCAGGAAAAGGACAGCATAGCCTAAGTAAAAAATGTGGTTTACTTGTCTTTACTAATAATGAAGCTGAAGTTTGTTTGTTTGTTTGAACGCCCTACGAGTATCTCTAGAACTACCAGTCTGATTTGATTTTTTTTTCTTTGTATATGATAGTCACATTGATGAGGAAGGCTATAGACCATACGAGAATGGGAAATGCCTACGGGGACGGGGAAAATATAGAGTATAGGTTACTGGTTATCATTCAAATACAATAGAATTGTTGGAAAAAACTACTCGGTACATTTTCAAAGTTAATATTATCAGTGTACGTTGCATTATCCTAACAGACTATTTGTATATCAAAGCATACATTCATTTAATCAGTAATTACTTACTTGCTTACTTTTAGAAATGCATAGATAATTCTGAAGAAGGCATTTTATTCAACAAAATTGCAAAAATCATATTTTATTTACTAAAAACGTTTATTGTAATAAGGCTTTAGTTATCCATATTATGACGTACTTACGATATCAATAAGCAGGTTCTAATGAATTAAACAAATAATGACTTCAACATGTTTTAATGATATCTAGAATTTTAATGTAACGAGCCTAAAATATTGGTCTATCTCTACGTCCAAATTCATTACACGTTTACCGTTAACTTCAGTTTCACGATCCACATATGGCTTGCTAAATCCTATTACTATTGTCTATTAGATATCGTTAAACCCTAACTGCCCAAGAAAAAAATAAATCCTAAAAAAAACCGTAAATTTCTTTAGCGCCATAATCAAGAAGACAGCCGAATCCATTTACATAAAAACTCATAAAAAAGTGCTATTCTCCTTGTTCAAGTTACGTTCTAGTTTATCAAATGACAAGTGTGAATATATGGGCTCATTGTAACATAGCTGAATCAACATAATTATTGGCCAATGAATTGTTCATGGTGCAACAAAAAATTAAACTGGATATATTATAGGTACTTTAGCTTTCGTGTGGCGGCAGTTGCCACATATTTTTGTTTAAAAAATCTATATTGACATTCGTGGTATGTAAAAATGTATTATGTGACGATTTCTTTTTGAATAGTAAAGAGTTTGTATGCATGCTGTGACGAGACGATTTTTTGTTTATGTTTTAAAGATAGGTACACAATGATATATCTATCTATCTAGCCTATTTTGTCCCACTGCACAGGGAAAAAGCCTCCCTCTCCTTTTTCCACACAACTCTGCTAGATCGCACTATGTACTTTAAAGACTTTAACTAATTTAAGCACCAAACAACTCGTATTTTAAACCGACAAACGAAATAAGAAATCTTAAAACCCAAACGTCAAGCCTTGTCTAATATCTTCCGAAGTCATTCTTACATGTTAATTGTGTATGTTATTAGTTCGCAAGGTGTGAACCAACTTACAACTCGAAAGGCAGAATACAACACTTGTCCTTCGCCAAAAAAAGAACAAAAGTTTAATTTGAAAAGGCAAAAAGCCTCGTACCTCGATCGGCCGATTCCCTTTTTCGTACCGACATGCGTCCATAAAAATTTCTTGGTGCAATACCTGAGTAAAATCTGCATATTCGGTTGTTTATTTGTTTTTTGGTATTGTCACGGTCTAGTAAGATATTTATGTGGCTTTTTACTCCAGAATAACGGAGGCTTTTTTTATTAGATCCTTGCTCGAAATTACCTCATCTTTTTTTTGCGACTTTTAATAGGCGAAAAAAAAGATTGCATTAAACAGATATGTAGAATACACCTGTACTTTGATAACATCATTTGCTCAGTCGTTACGACTTACTACGATAACAGGTAGGTGAGTTGAGAAATAAAATGTCATGTCCTTGCGGGCGACACATCCATTCATCTTGAAGCTTTAAGCAGAACTGACCTATAAAAGGTCGGTCAGTGATGCAAGGACCGAAATCTAGACTGACTAGTACTACAGGTTCTACATATTTTATGATCGTAGTTTATATTAATATTCGTTAATATATTTGCAGTGTAAAGCTGGCTACTATGTAAGCTTGTGTACTATCTTTAATATGTATCTGGCTGTACCTACTAGTGATTGTAGCATTTGTAACCTTCAATATTAGTATGGACGATATTCTCAAGGACCAATTTGCACAATTCTATGTCGATCCTACAGAAAATACCTTTAAACTAGGCAAAGTATTTGGTGATCGAATTGCTTACAGATTTTTTCCACATTGTGTAAATTGTATGATAGCTAGCACCACTGCTGATCATTTGATCCTTGGTTTTATTCATATGTTTGAAAAAATATCTACTAACAGTTTGTTTACTGAATTTGTGCCTTGTTTCTGGCATATGACATGCCACACAACATACTTATAGCAAAAGATTTTTCAATATTATGTTAGATAAGACGAGCCAATAAAGGCTCTAAAACGTTTTCCCGCCGGTCTATTCTGTAAACATCTGTCAGCTTGAAGTGAACTGTCATTCCTTCTAGTGGTTGACACTGTAAAAACCTCACTGTGGAAATTTGGGAAATTTGGGAACTTCACCCAAATTTCCACAGTGAGGTTTTTACAGAATGATATAACTGATCCTTTAAGAGTACAAGGGTGATGCTAAGTCACATTATAATCCAAGAGAAAGACCAAGCCTTTTCATTTCATCAAGCCACAACGCATTTAATTGTTCCTCAGCATTTTCCCAGCACCGTGACGTTTCCAAGATGGCGTCGTTACGGGCGACAAGTACAATAATGGACGCTATCTCAAGATCGACCTTAAGAACATCCGTAGTTTGAAATTGTTTTATTATTTTATAATAGCTTGCTTTGAAGAGGTGTTTTAGTCACGTGTGTTGATTTTACATTGTTTTTTAATCAGTGGCGAGGATTTTTATTTTGATTTTTGTTGCTAACTGTAGTTACTGATTGTCTTGCCAAAAAGTACCGTGCTACCAGAGTAGCACGGTACTTTTTGGCAAGACAATCACGACGAAACGACAGTTTATCTGACCTCCAAAACCCAGTAACAGATTACTGGGTTTTGGAGGTCAGATAAACAGTCGCTCCACGTAAAACACTGGTGGACTGGAAGCCGGTCCCAATATAGTTGGGCAAAGTCAAGGCAGATGATGCTAAAAACAACTTATTCAACAACCATGTTGGGGTGAAGTTGTCTCAGTCATTTTAAAGTGTACTGTAGCGATACAAAGACTTTTGAGAACGTCCATTTGTCCTTTGAGAATTTTGGGGGAATACCGCAGCTAGTCATTACCGACTGTAGGTCTTGCAAAACAGCTTGTTTGAAGTTATTTGACTGCCTAGAAACTAGATGACGGAGACATCGAAGACTTGTAATTGGTCTTCATTTTATTGGAATAAGTAAACATATAATTAACTGTAAGTCTGTTATTAAATGTAAGTTTTCGAAACATAATAAAATACATAAAATTGTCTCCTCTTGTGCCGTAGCTTGATTTGTAAGTTATCTGACTCTCATGATATAACTACATCCACAAGAGTGGTCAAGAATTTGGAGAAGTGTCATCAGCATCTCCAACAGCGAATGTGGTGTAGAAGACACCGATATTCTAAGACTAGAGGTGATCAGAATTTCAGATCTTAGGGAGTTTCAATGCAATAACGCTTGTGAAGGATGTTGCTATAACAGGACAGGATATTATTGATCAGATAATTACTTAGAGGATCTCAGATTATTATATTACTTTTATGATAAGTGAGTTGTAATAGTAACATTAAGTATCCTAACTTATTTTCGAGGTATGCTAAGTAAGTAAGTAAGTTTCTTGATGTTGCATGCAACAAAAATACCTTTCGTGTTTCCTTCATAAAATCCAACAATTGCCATAGCTTACCTGCAACAAGAAACGGAGAAAAATATATTACACACATCATAGACAAAATATAAAAATTTTGGCGCCGAAACAAACGCTAGCCGCCATAAATTCTAGTCCAATAAAAAAGCAATTTAAAATACATTCAAATTTGAAAAGAGAACAAGCCGATCCGGACTAGTGAGGTCCGCATGTTGGTTAAATATCGACTATTTTTGTTTTAGTTAAGGGGGATTGTGGGTTCTAGTTATTTTGGTCGGTTCCCGTGGTTACGCACGCAACCATGACGTCATCCTTCGGTAACCACGCTCGCTGCACAACGTTATAACTTCACTATCGTGAGATTATCGGTGGTACTGTTAGCTCGCTTTTGCACATAAAAATGTAGTCTTTTTAAAATTGACAGTTTTAAAAAGTGTTATGGAAAAGATGATGTTTTTGGTTATAGGGCTTTGAATGTGACATATATTTTTTTTATAAACACACTTTGCTTAAAAAGCAGTCATCTTACAAAACTGGAATAAAATTAATTATTTATATTATCATCTCAATCTCAAATCTTCATTCATACAAATATCAAAATTAACTATTATTACCTACCTACTTATAAAAGTAAGTAGAAAACTTTTTGCCGCATGTTTTGTAAAACAACATATGAAGACGAATTTTTGGCTATAAAAAAGATACAAATACATACTACAGTTATACCTAAGACCAGTGCAGCACGCGAACATTAAAAAACTAACGTCTTGACGTTTCCGGTTACTAAAAACTTCTACTGAAGTTATACCAACATAATTTGACACTTCAAAACTTACTGCACATCCCTATTTTAAATACCATAGAGGTTAAAATCGACTACATGTCAAATTCAATGTTGCCAGTCATACAATTTCGTCATAAAGGCGTCTTTTGATTTGGGTTCTGTTATTTTACCGGCAAAAAATATAAAATGTATAAAATAAAAATGTTTCTTTTGTCTGTTCGTAACAGTTGGTTTGAGGTTGCGTTGTTCTTAGAAATTTTGTGGTAATGAGGAAAATTTGGATATCTCATATCATGAAGGCTTTTTGTGAAAGTAATTTAGAAAGAAATAATTCAGCAAATAGTTCTAGGTACATTCATGAAAGGAAGCAATTTTTTTTAACGTTTCGTAGAAACCAGTATCAGCAGACGATTTCACAAAATCGGTCGTGATTGTTGCAGTGACATCCTCATGTCATGGACTGTTATGTAGTTAACGTATGTTGGAAGTATGTATATAAGAAGCGACAATATCTTTGAAAGGGAAATTTACTGACATCACTAACTAGGAAACGATTTTTGGAAATTAAACCTTATAGGGGTGAACAAGAAAAAAACTTTGTACTAGTCTTAAATAATCTCTCTAAAACTAAACAAAACCTTGGATAATAAAAATAAAACATACAGTCGAATTGAGAACCTCCTCCTTTTTTGAAGTCGGTTACAATTTCTCAAAGCACACAATATTAATCAACCACACACTTGCTAATTAAAGCAAAGACAAGATCATTAAACACAAAAAACCAACGATTAGTAACACCAATTACTTGGCAACACTAGCTAGGCAGAATGAGAAACAGTACTTTCGTCTATACAAAAAAAAAACAAAAGACTGACCCCACGATATTCAAATTTGGAATTATGAATGGTTTCGCCTGAGTTCGTTCAGTTATTAGGGTTCTTGAGTGATGAAAACCTTGTTAGGAGGGATTTTTTGCTAAATATTTTCGCTTTTTTTTGTTTTTGTGGCTTTTTAAGAAGTAATCTTTGCTGAAGAAAGGCAATTAATGTGTAGAGCAGAAGTGTGCTTTTACCAAGAGTAAACATTTTTGTCAGAGGGCGATTAATATTATGTAATTGGTAAAGTCGGTTTATTATTATTTGAAATGACGTTTAAACAACGTGATTTCATATTATAAAAAATACAATAATTTTAATGGCTTTTCAATGAGATATATCGCCCTCCTACCTTAGCCTGTATATCACAAAATATTGCAGCCAAAGTCACAATTGTGCTGCTACCAAAGATATAAAGATTTGGTCCAAATGTCGTGTCACCAACGTGAGAGTTTTTCACGTCTTAACGACTAAACTGATTAGGATGAAACTAGGCACACTTGTAGATCATGTCCTGGAATCGAACGTAGGATACTTTCATCCTCGCCCTTGCGATCATCTATGACTTTACCCCCGACGAAACCGCTGGCAGAAGGAAGTTAGTTTTATTTTTTTAACTCTTCACATTATTTGCATATTAATATCTATTTCATTTTAACCGACGACGGCGATGCAAAAGGAGGGTTATGTTTCCATAAACTTGTATGATAGTCGCATAATACATTAAAAAATATCTACAAACCATTTCTTTGTTCAACCCTACAGAACCCACCGGACAAAGGTAACTGTCATTCGTTCGTTCGTTTGATGCTCTCCTCAATTTTTTCAAATAGACGAATGATTGATAGACGATGATGTCTTTTTTGTTAGTTGCGTCATTAGTTCTTAATTAGTTGTGAACTTGTTCATTTGTTGTGCGTACGAGGATGTAGGAAAAATGGATGAGGCAGTTTTTTTTTTGTTATCATAAGATTTGTCTTTAATAATATTATATTACTAAAACTATCGTTAAGGAATTTTATTTTAGACTTATAATTTTGTATGCATACCAGTTCTATGTTAAGAATCTTTTTCCATCATTTCTTTTTTCATTACAGTTTCTTTACAAAGACTTTTATTAATTTATGTACACACAAAATACTTAAAAGAAAAAATAACTAATGCTGATAGAAGAGTAAAAAGGTACTGCTAATTTAAAAGATAAGAGGAATATTTGATTTTTTTCTTATACTTTTGCCTATTACAATAACTCCTTAAAAGCGTTTTGGGTTATAATATTTTTTTCTTATTCACACTAAGATTGAGAGATTAATGTGTTTACGAATTTTATAAAAAGATTTAATTGGTATTAAAAGTATTTAACTTCTTTAAAACAAATGTAGCCATTGAGTAATAATGAAACTTAAAAATAAAATGTTTTTATCTGATGAAAAAAAATATTACCGACTGATCAGCAACATTTGCTGGCCCAGGATACCTCCTCATCATCATGCACAGTCAGACATTGCCCATTACTGGACATAGGCGTTTCTGAGTGGGTCGGTGGGTAACCAGGTTGATATACGAGTGTATACAACCTCGATACCTGCCCAAGACATATTTTATTATAGCATCATCATTTGTGAAAGTCTACAAAAGCCGTTCACAATATCATTAATGAAGTTATTACATGTCCTCACTTTACGGTTCAAGTTTATTCGATAAGGTTCGATAAAAAAGTTCACAGATTGCATCAGCGGCGACCTTTTAAATCAATCCGGTTTTACTACTTAACGGGCTTGATAAACTGTAGGAACATTAATTTTATTAATTTCTTCCATTCATTCACGAGAATATGAGAATAAATGATTAATCAAGAGCCAATATCTCAAAGGGCAGCAAGTGAGAGGCTGTGATTTTAAATATTTGTTGCTTCTGTCAGCGGCATGTCCGACGCATAAAAGTCAAAAATTATCCTAAGGGTCCAGACTCCTGTGATAAAAAGTATCCTGTCCCAAGTTTCAGCCAAATCCGTTCAGCATTTAGGACGTTAATAAGTAAAAAGCAGATTTCTTCAAATTTAAATTCAGAATACAAGTTCTTCGAACTTAACAGACAGATGTGTTGTTGGGGATATTGTTGCGCCACTTCTTCCCAGTTAAAACACTAGGAAGTGGCGGGCGGGCGTTTTGGGGGACTATCTTTACGTAGAACTTTAACTTTCAATATGTGCTGATTTTCAGCCTAGTTTGAATAAAGGTATTGTTTTTTTTAGCCTTACATTTAAGTGTTATGAACGAGATTTACAATCACAGCCTGGTTACTTCCTAGTTAAATAAAAACTATATTTAAATTCATCGAAGACACAGACTCTTTCTCTTCAAAACTTAATATTGTAGTGACCTCGACTTCTTTTTTATCAATCTAATATTGTCCTACTGGGCAAAGGTCCTCCCAAAGCCTTCCACACATCATGGTGTTCTACTTTCTACGACAATCCGAGCTCGACTTACAAAAGTATACAGGGTGGAGATATGACAATAAATCAAAACACTGGCAATACTAGTTCATACGAATATGTTGTCTTTTATCACAGATTTGATGTCACTAACTGCAATAGACTACTTGGAATATTATGTCAGACGTTTTATATCATTGGAAAGATTATTTTAATTTCGATGACAGGATTTATAATAGTTTCAAAATATTCCTATGAACCAGTATTGCCAGTGTTTTCATTTATTGTCGTATCCATGTTTCCACATTGTATCGGTAATGAAAAAAAGAAATGAGTACTTACTTATAAATATTCCTAAATAACCAATCTTATGTGGGTATATATCCCGTTGGACTTGCAACTTAAGAACAACAAAAATCTAACTGGTTTTAATATAATCAGACTTGCAAATCGGCCCTTCCAAGGTAGCGGCCGTCACCTTTTCAACTTTATATAGCGACCTTACTTCCTTACTGGTGTTCTTACTCCTTTCCTCGAAATGCCTCAAGATTAAGTTAACTTTTACTTTCGAGATTAAGAGTGAAGGGTCCTGCGCAAATTAAGGTAGCTGCCTCTTTAATGTATAATAAAAAACTTTTAATACTAGCTGTTTTCAATGACTTCTTCCGCATGAAAATCGGAAATTATGCCACAGGAACGTACCTACTGCTCAGATAAAAAGAAACTCTTAGGACTATGAATTTTTTTTCATATCATGGTCTACTCGTATTTTAAAATCCGTTCAGCAGTTGATGCGATGGACAGACATCCAATATCTCAAGATATTTATAATATTGGTGGATAAAGTAAGAGTTTATATAGGTATATAGTTTATTTATATAGATACAAACGTTAACTTATGATCAAGGATTCAAGACACACAATACATAATGGTAGGTACATGGTGGACATCCCACCCATATGTACAAAACGTTTTGGGAATACTGTCACTGTGCGTACAGCTAAGGAGTGGAATTCCAGCCCGGAGTCTGTGTTTCCTGACAGCTACAACCTCAGACGCCCGATTTTAAGTCCAGAGTGAGTGGGTTACTTCTAGCTAAGTGTCGACCACATCATGGCTTACCATCAGGTGAGATAGAAACAAACGCGAGCCAATCAATAGTAATAAAAAAGCATTTTTTATTTATTTATAGTCCCTTTTCTGCTAGCCTTACCTTTTAAAGACAATGATACAATCAGTCATCAGGTGATCAACGGATGATGTCATTGATTTAAAAGATGAATGATAATGCTCATTCACCTAGTTTTATTCGTAAGTAGGTCGATGACTAACTTTAAACATTGAAAAGGAACAAAAGTGATCCAATTACTGTTTTTAGGGTTCCGTAACCAAAGGTTAAAAACGGGACCCTATTACTAAGACTCCACTGTCCGTTTGTCTGTCTGTCACCAGGTGTATCTCATGAACCGTGATAGCTAGACGGTTGAAATTTTCACAGATGATCTATTTCTATTGTCGCTATAACAACACATAATAAAAATGAAATAAAATTAAAAATAAATGGGCGCCCCCATACAAGAAACATGTTTTTTTCGGTTTATGGCACGGACCCCTTCGTGAGCAAGTCCAACTTGCACTTGTTTTAATACATATATTCTTTGAAGATGGCACTTGACAAGTTCCACATTTTATTTATATATTTAAACTTAAGCACACTCATCAATGCCACATCCAGTGTTGTCCCTCACTACATCCACGAACACATTCTAGCAGGTGGCCACTAAGAATTATGATTTATGGCAACACCAAAACAAATCGACCACTTAATTGGATCGATACTTATGATCGAGTATTGCACAACACTGGCTCACTAATTGTAACTTTTATTACTACGAAAATTGATTAAGACGTTTAAAAAATATTTCCCCTTTGACGGCTTATCTTAATTAAGTTTAATGTTAAATTCGGCTTGTTATAAGATGAAATAGTATATGGACCAGCTGTATGAAGAGTTTTTAATGTGGGAAACGGTAAAACGTAATTTGGTGTAAGTAGCTTCTTATACTTGCCGCCATGTGAAAAAAAAAACAAATATATTCATTTTCTATCAGTCAAATGGAATTGATAAGTAGGTGGTTTGTAAAATTAGGTGTATGAACGTGAATGAAGCAAAAGGAGTATTTAAGGAGCAGATGGCATTTTATAGTTTATGTCTGCCACCACAGTAAAAAAGCCGTAAAAATTTAAACACACAACTTGTGTATAAAATTAATATTTCTGTTCTGTCAAGGTTATAGTTTGGTAGGAGAATATTATAAGATTTTTAGGACAATAATATTTTAATGGCAATCATTGTTGATCATGGTTAAGTCAAAAGTGACTTAACCATGATCAACAATGAAAATATACAGGGTCATTTGATAAAAAAAACTTTTAATACAATTTTTTTACATTTTCCTTTTAACTTTAAGAATTACTTCGAATTACAAAAATAACGCGACCACAACTCGACCATCAAGTTCGATACCAAAGACACTGAGTTAACTTTTTAATTTCTTTTTTTTTTCATACCTTTGCCTCGCAAACAATTATAAGGTCATACGTACCTACTGGCATTTAAGAAACTGACATTTATTTTATAGACGCCAATAAAAACATGAAGTCCTATTTATAAGCCTTTCATAATTTTGTTATGATTTTTTTTATGTTAAGATGTCACGCATGAGAGAAGATGAGTAGAAGTTATTCGTAACTGCAATTTCCTATTTAGGAAGATCTACATTGACAACGTCAATATCTATCAGGAAAGAGCTACATTGACAATGTCAATAAGCAAATTTATTATTATTGTACGGCTCGCGTTTGATACTATCTCACCTGATGGTAAGCGATGATGTGTTCGACAATGGAGCACGCTTGCCTAGAAGAAACCTATTTAATCTGGACTTAAAAATATCTGGGCGTTTTAAATTTTAAATTTTAAATTCGGGAATGGGCCATTCGATATTTCATGAAACAGCAGAGGGAAACAAGATATCTATAAGAGGAATATTTCCCTGAGAGATGGTTCTAATGATTTCCCCATAATTGGCTTAGTAGATAACTTGTCAATACGCAATTGAATAGATATAATGTAGCTGCGGTAATCCATCTCGATTTCTTTCATATTATTCCTATGACTCTATCTTCCTAACAACATACAACAACATACCTACCTAACAACAAAATATAGTACAAAGAAACGGCTACTAGATAACCTACGTCTTGGGCAAGCATCCGGTAAGCCAATAGAGCCAATATACCGACCATCTTCATTCGACCTCTGGCCTCTTCCACCCATCCTATTTTCACACCTTCGTTTGTTCCCACATGAAGAAGGGGGGGAGGTCAAGTGAAACTGGCTGATTTTAACAGGCAAACGTCACTTGAGCGAATTATACGATAATCGGGACTTCCTACTTACGGTCAACGGACAGTCACCGTGATTTGTTCCAGTTTAGAATTTGAACTTTTGATTTTTGGAACGTGTGTTCGGATTTTTGAATGTGGTAGCGGGAATGGTGGATGACAGATTTGACAGTTATAGGGATGTGATGGTTTTGTCGGTGGTAAGTGGTGCCAAACACAGTGCGACGAAGAAAAATGCGTATGAGTTTTTTTTTTGTTTTTGACGTAGGTGTTAGTTGAAAACACTTTCTTACTTTTTGTTTTAGTTGTGTGGTATGACGAAAAATATTCATAGTGCACTTCAAAGACATCCAAAAATATATAACTAACACCAACAAAATCAATTAAATTCTATCACCAACTCTTTTTCTCACCTCACAAACTGAAAAACCTTAACATCCAAGTTTACTAAACAAAAAAATACTAGTAAAGCTTTATACAGAGTCAGGCCTCACGCAGACTTGATTAAAAAGCAATAATGTCATTACTGGCAGTATAAAAAACCCATTATAGCTGTAAGTATGGAACTATACGTAAGTACACTGCCTGCTATTTATAGAAAAGTGAATCTTCAACCTAGTTCAGACGTATTACTGGCTGTTTAGAGAAATTGTCGTGTGAAACTGCTAGGTTTCAAACCTTGAATCGAAAGTTCGAAGTTTGAATATGACTTTTTTGACAGTGACAGTTTTTTTTTGGATGATGTTTACAACTGCGTATGCGTTGAGTAAAGATCACTGCTTAAAATCATTATCGTTGTAGTTCAAGTAAGCTACGTACTTGTAAAATTTAGAGATAGTTAGTTGGATACCTATTTATTTTAAGTAGATGTGACATTTTAATATTGGTGGTCCTTTTGACCCAGATATCGGGTTTCTATCTGGATTTCTGCTTACACTATTATTTAGAGACCATTCATTATAAACGTTTAATAATGAATTTCAACAGGTTCTATTTTGTAATTATGATGAGGTACGTTGCGTAGTCCTAACACCTACAGGAAGTTACTGGTTGGCATTTCCCAGGCCTAATGACAACCAGTTTAAAAAAATAACGAACGTATTCTACGCAATAGGGTGAAGGACACACCAGACGTCACAAGTAATTATAAAATTAAAATGGCGATACATAAACTAGACCTTTGCCATCAATTTCTTATATGCCATAGTACATATCTTTATTACATAATAAAATAACTGCCTTATTAGTCGTCATAGAAAAACTGCCAACATAACATAGAACCAGTTTAAAAAGCCCTCCCGCGGTCCGCGCTCCACAAACAAAACACGGTTTTTCAGGGGAAATGGGGGTTATAATGAGGGGTCAGAATATATCAGTTATTTTAAAGTCGTCTTTTGCTTATATTTTTATTGTGCGGAGTGCATGTCTCCATTGATGGACGATTTATGACTTTATTTATTTTTAAGTAAAAAGTGACGTTTTTCGACGAAGTGAGAATTTATGTTTGGTTTCGCGCCCTCTGTTGCGGTGACAGCATTTCTCTTTATGTTTTTGTGACGAGCGGCTTTGAAATTTTCTTGTTAAGATTTTTTGAAATGTAACACTTGTATTTTAGGCATTTTTTATCAATTTCAGTGATTTCCTTTTGATTGTTAATAGGTTCTCGTTTGACCACAATCTCACCTGATGGAAAGCGATGATATGGTGGACGATGGAGCACGCTTGCTTAGAAGTAACCTCATTCAATCTTGAAGACCTCCAGGCTCGCAGGCCAAAATTTTTGAATATACATATATTTTGTGATTAAAATAATATTTTATTGAACTCCTGTCAAATTTTGACGTTTAGATGTCAAAGTCACTTCAGTTTAGTCACACTAAATTATATTTTTAATAAATAAATATTGCTGCGTTTAATGCAAAATTAATGCGTGAGTACCAGGATCGCATAGTGCCTTGCTAGTTAAATCTAATCCCATAGGTAACACTCGAAGTATCCAATAACACGATGGGTTAAAGATCAAAATAATTACCTCCTTATCCAATACCGTGTCGTAAGGTGAAACGGACAGTTAACGTCACACAGCGAGCCACGTGCATCAATGCGGGTTTCCTAGTACTCGATATATTTTTTCTTACTAAAACAAGTTCTGCACATTTTTATGTGCTTAGAAAAAAATATATAGGTAGGGAGCGAGGTTCTATTGTTTTCTAATATGAATGCAAAGGTTTGATGAAGTAGCAAGTTTTTGCTTGTGTTAGAAACTACGTTAGTTGTCTTGTTAGTGAACTGTCGTAAATTATTAACTAACACACAGGCAGGAAATGAGGAAAATATGAATGAATGGCTTGGAGTTGTGTTTAAATGCGTAGTTTTTCTTGTGGCTGTTCGAATGGTGGAGTCAGTGTTTTCTATGAGTCAGTTGCGTGTTTGTTACTTGGATTGGGACATTTGTATTGCTTCAATTGCTTGCAGATCATGGTCGAGTTTAGATTATTACATACTAGTTTCTATCGGGGACTTTGCCGAACATACTCCCGGTATAAAAGTCCTATTTCTTAATTCAGGACATACTATAGGTTTACCCGTATGCCAAGTTTTATCTAAATTCATTCAGCGGTTAAGGCATGAAGATGTAACAAATGGACTGACATACCGAGCTACTTTCGCATTTAAAATAATATAAGTATGGATGAATGTCGAGTCAGAAAATACTGCCACACGGTAGGTAAACCACGTTTCTAGATTAGAAACTTATCTCAATCATCACAATTTTTAATGCTTTTAATATGAGTAAGCTGACCTCTTCGCAGTTCTAAATTACAACACAAATACGGCAGTTAAGTCCTTTTGTTTCTCACAAGCCGCTTCCTGCTACAAACGATGATTAATCTAACTTCGAAACTTTTTGTATTACAACATAAATCGTAATCGATTTTAAACTGTATTTGTATGGAGCAATGTTTCCACTTTTTTGCGATACGACGCATACACAAGGTTAGGTTTTTAAATTTTTGACGTTTATGCAATGTTTAGTGCACATGAGCACCATTACTGTTTTGATCTTTTAATTGAAGTTTAAAAATAGCTGCAGTTTTTTGTTTGGTTATAAAAATTGAAGTAGTGTTGCTTTGCTACTTTATTATAAGAACAAGTTATTTTTGTCTTATTTTCTATGTTTTAAAATGCTGTTTTTTCTTTTCGCTTTTCACTATCTCACCTGGTGGTAAGCGAAAATGTGGTCGACGATTGCACCACGTGTCCAATAGTAACCTATTCACTCTCCGATTTAAAGACCCCAAGGTTGTGGCTATCAGGAAACACAGAATGTCAGGGAATTCCACTCCGAAAACTGAACTTCTGACGTCTCATATCGTCAGTTACCAATATAGTAATCAAAATAATCCATTTTTGCTTAGAGACTTCAATATAAAGAGTTGACTTGATTTTTTTAAATCACACTATATTTTGTTCACAAACTCAATAAAAACGATTAAAACATGACAAGCTTGGACATACAAGTTATAATATCTCAATCAAAAGTTGCAATGTTCTTAACAGAATATTTTTGCATAACTAATCTAGTTAGGTATGCTAGTTTCAAATAAAACAAAATCAGTGCAGAGCTAAACACAAACATACGGAACCACAACTTTTTCTAACCAGTTTTCGTTATACTTTCATATTTAGTTACAACACTGTAAAGGACTGGAGAGCATATTATAAAAATCTATCAGTTGTAAGCAAGTGTGGCGACGCGCCACCGATACATGGTGGACATCCCATCCAACTCACGGAGCGTTTTCGGAATACTTTCATTAGACGTATAATCAAGAAGTGGGATTGGCCCTGGAGTCTGTGGTTACTGATAGCTATAACCTTGAGGAGTTGAAATCATGAGTTTAAAGGTAACTTCTTCTTCTTTTATAAGTTGTAGCAATAAGGCACATCATGTTTAAGAAACAGTGTTACACATTCATGATGATGGGCAGAGACAAATCTCGACAATTCCAAACTGTTACTAAAACTCCATACTCTTCTTACATTGTACCTACGCTTCGTTGGCGACAAGATAACGGCACCCATATTCCTATAAGTTTATTCTACAGGTACAAAACTTGAAATAGAGCTCCGTACCTCGTATACAAGCATATTGTATGCAAAGGTTCACATCTACGCTACGTCAGGTATGAATGAAGGAGGCGGGCTGCGTGCCCTCAATACGACGGGTACAGTCGTGGATACCACGCTTTGAGTTTTAGTTAAAGTTAAAATTGATTTAAGTTAAGGTAATGTAATGTAATGTAATGTAATGTTGAAAGAAGATAACACATGGGACACGGGAAAGAAGATGAAGATGCAATGTGAGAAGAAAATGTAGTGAAGCTTGGATAGCAAGTCTAAAATATCTTGTAACAAAGCTGGTCAAGACTGACAGAGGATAGAGTAAAAAGGAAAAATTGGGAAGTGTTTGGCTACAATAGAGAGAGAGAGGAAGAGAGAGTAGAAGATGAGAAGCCCAGGACCGATTTATGTGACAAAGTTTGGGGTGTATGTGTTCAGCAATGGTCGTCTTTCGGCTGAAATGGCGATAATTTCTAAAGTTCGAAATAACTCTGAACGAATGTGGCATAATGGGCATAATAATTGACAAGCAGCGACGCCGTCACATTAATTTAGAGCCGTTTAGGATTGGGAAGAACCCGCTGCAGGCAAAAAAAAATTATTAAAAATACTCAAAAGTTATGTCGAATAGTTTTTAATAATAATGGAAATAATAGATAAAATGAAAGGTTCAGGACTAAAGTATTTTCTATGATAAAGATGAATACATACATACAGGTCTAAATCATAACCCTCCTTTTGCTTCGCCGTAGTCAAGCAAAACGATATATTTTGCCATTGTTGAGTTGTTTGTGACTATGAGTTAGAATGTACTAGAATAAATGATGATTGATTAGATTGTACCTATTTGCAGAATACAGTACCTATGTTGGTAAATATTTATTTTTGAATACAAATTATACAACAGTACTTAATCCTATGATAAGCATAAAACCTGTCTTGAGCGTCGATTTACTTTTATTACAACCTCAAGGATGTTTCAAACTAGATTATGCACTAATAATGATAAAATCATGCTGTAGGTAGGTAAGATAAAATCAATAAGATCATAACTCTTATCCGTAAAAAACTTGCTAACTAACCACAAACCATATTTTCCTTCACGTGTCTATCTAAAATGCAATAAAAAAGATGCAATACGAAGATTTTTCCTCAATAAAGTACCATCTTTATGAGCTATAAAACTCAGATGGAAAAACAAAACAAGCATTTTTAATGTAAAATGAAACTGCTCCAAGAATATCCAGTAAAAAACAGAAAAAAAACGTAAATAAACATTTAAAGAAAGTAAAAACCAATTACGTAAAAAATAAAATCGAAAACAATGTTTACATTAAATGTACTTAACAAAAATTCTTACCAAACAGGCCTTCGACAAGTTTGTACCTTTTACCTTTAACCGTTTCGTATTTACGGACTTTTTATCAATGTCAATTATAAAGTCACTGCCGACAACAGGTCGTTTTACCCTGCTTTTACAAAAATGAACCACTTTCTCTTTGTGGCGCGATGATAAAAATGTATGCGAAATTGTTTGTTTGTTTTTTCTTGGAATGGGCGGTATGAGGAAGTTTTTTGATTTATTATACCTAAGTTAGTGTTTTCTATGACACATGCTGCAACTTAATAATCATTATCTTCTTAATATTGCCTGATATAAATAACCATTCAATTTCGAGCCAATAATTCAATCAACCAGGCACAAACCCCGACTCCAGGCTGCCAATGAGAAATTCTAGATAAAACAAACCAATAACATTTTACCCGGGAACCAATAAAATTTTACAACCCAATCAACCCAACAACAATCGAACCCAGAAATTTCACAGCAGTAGCACTAACAACCACGAGACCGACGAAGGAGTATAGCTCAACATTTTGATCTCAACCATTCCAAATTCAAATCCCAAAAACCATTCCAAATTCAAACATCCAAACGGTCATTCTCACCAGCCAGTACCAAACCAAAAACTAATTAACGGCCCGTATTAATCGAAAATGAAGTGATTAATAAAATTTCGCCGAGTAACGTTCATAAAAAATCTTTGCCTGCACGGTGTATGCACACGTGGTTGCGCGCGCGCAAGCAAAAAGTACGCGATCAAACTGATATAAAGAAAAAATAAGCGAACGAATACTGTTATTCAATGTGTATAGTTTAATGGAGAGACTGTTTGTCTTGTCTTAAATTCATCAAGAATTTTGTATGTAGTTTTAAATTAATTAATGTTATACTTGGATGTTTTTTTGGTACCTTGGAGTTTGTCAGTCTATTTGTAGCTATGCTTTAGAGAAACTTTCGTTTTCATCCGGAAAAATAATCTGATTGTTTTGTACATTAAAGTTTTTAGTAGTGAGTATTTTTGCATTTATTTTCTGTATTTATAAGTGTTTTAAGCATTGTGGAAATCTGATCAAACCAGTTTAGAAGCCATTTTACCGAGAGAATTATCAAAAGAGGAACTTAATTATTCACAATATTTCCCACAAATTCTACTTAATTTTTAAATCTCATACCTCTTTTAAAATGCAGTCTTAAAACCGTTTTTTGTGGTATTAAGAACAAATGAAAACACACAAAAATGGATTGCAGACTTTTGGTTCCCAAAACAATAATAGCTAGGTACTTTTATATTATGAAATTATAGTCTGACAAAAATAAATCTTGACAAGCAAAGTCACATGAAATCCCTATGGACGTTATATTAAATGCACAGAAATATCAACAGTGTTGCAAAGGTCAGTTGGTTGCGATATAGTACTACTTTCACGTTTATACATCAAGGGGTAAGCAGACAACATGCCGTTTACCTTATATGGGCATTTCTTATTAAAATGTTCTAGTATCGATATATCACCGGAAAATGGCAAACGCCGAAAGATTGTAAAATATCGTGTGAAATTGTAAATATTTTTTTCTAAATAAGATACGAATATATTGAATTTATATGGGATTTATTTTTCATAATACATCGAGTAATGAAGATTTATTACAATCTTACAGAGTCTGCAATTTGTCGGTGACAGATATAAAGTAAATACAGGTAGGTAGCTGAGAAATTGAGGAATATTTCAATAGGTCTGCCTAACCTTTTTCCAACTATGTTGGGGTCTGCTACCAGCTTAAACAGATGCATCTGAATACTAGTATTTGACATGGAGCGACTGCCTATCTGACCCCCAGAACTCGGAATGGCAAAATTGAATTGTACAGTTCAATTGCACAATTTAGTTGTACAATGTAATTGCACATTAATTCCGCCTAGCTCGTTCCATCATTGGACTACAAGATGTACGGAGATGCGCCACTGGTACATGGTGTATATCCCACCCTACGCACAAAATGTTTTGGAAATGCTTTCATTGTGTGTAGGTACAGCTAAGGAGTGGAATTCCCTGTCGGAGTCTGTGTCTCCGGATAGCTACAACCTGGGGGTATTTAAGTCAAGAGTGAATAGGTTACTTCTGGGCAAGTGGGATGTATCTTCGACCACATCATCGCTTACCATCAGGTGAGATAGTGGTCAAACCACTCGTTTGACCACTATCTCACCTGATGGTAACCTATCAATAGTAAAAAGTTAAGTTGGTGTTAGATTTTCTGGCTTCGGGCTTGCTCAATGCGTGTCGTCAATTTAGATCTTCAACTCCAGGTTTCTTCAATATTTTCTTTTATGATAAGTTTGTCGTTCTTAGAGTAAGTTTCAAATCCTACTTGAATTTTATTCGATTTTAAAGGCGTTATTTAAACAAAGTAGTTAATAAAACAAGCATTTCTTCCCGACGATATTAAATTGTATTTTTTATGTGCAATGAAGTGATTTTAATAAATATGGTGACCACACCCAGTCGTTGTAACTTACGGGTGATACTCACACCGATATGTAATGTAAAAATTGGTTGATTTTTCGACTAGTCGAACTTAGCGCCTGGTCTCCACGTTTATGATTCGAACAGCCAAATTTTTGATGTGTTTTTGCATGCGTGCCATAACTGGTTTTTATTATATTGTATGTTTGCATGTGCATTTAGGGATCAATATTTTCAATTTACTGTTCGAATAAAAAGTAAATAAAAACATTGGCATCAGTGTATTAATACCTGTCCCCATTGTTTGTCAAATACCTTTACAATGTACGCCCGTGTCATTTTCGTCTACTCTTTCGCAATCATTCTGATATATTGGCATTCTGAAAATAAGTAGTATCCAAGTTTGCAAATGAAAAGTCAGTCGACACTAACACTCTACTTGCACTATAAATAACATAATTAAACCAGCACACAGCACAGCACCAAGAACAAAAGCATGACATTTCCATAAACATCGAACAAAAAGTCTCCAACACCGAACATTCCTCCACATTCACCCGCTCGCTACGGTGTAACACAATCCACGTATGGGTGTGAATGTGTCTGTAAGTACCACCTCATGGGATGAGAAAATTAATAAATAATAAGGAGCACGCCTCTTATACGAGCGCAGCTTATGCAGAAATATTTTTATGAATAGCAAACCTTTATAATCTTGCAGCTGTGTGGTTTTTTGAAGTCTATTAAAGGAAATTGATAGATCGCTTATCTGTTTTGTTGACAATGGGGGGAAAAGTTTCTTTTGTGTTTACGATTCGAATAATCCTGTATTGTTTTTAATATTGGCTTTAGTTGACAATGCGACGAATTGACCGTCAAAATAATCCTCTCGACTGAATTTCAATCACGGTGGGCAAGTTCGACGAAGATTGGCCAAGTACCTATGCAGGACATAGGTACTATAGTATAAAAGTGTGTGCGTAGGTAAGCACTGGTGCACTAACTGTTCCTTAACCATCAAAGCCCGATGGGACGGCAATCCAGGGAGAGATCAGGCGCTGGATCAACAGCTTTACGTACGGAGGAATCTCGGTATGATATGATGCTCGCCCATCCATAGGCAGACCTCAGCAAGCGTTGCTTAATCTTGAAGATCGACTCATGCGACTGTTATTATGTGCTAAGCCACAGGCTGACCCCAACATAGTCCAGGAAAGTTGGTAAATGCCCTAAAATAATCAGGTTAAAACCTAGTCGCCCTTGCATATCTACATTTATTACTTATTATTTACAACATTAGTAAGTAAAATTTAACTGGCTTTTCCACATGAATTAATTACTGTTTATAATTTATGTAAACATTAATGTATTCAAGAATTTAAGGCTTGTTATATGACCTAAATTATTAGGAATTGAGTTACGAAAATCTATTGGTGGATAGGTGGTTACGTTAAGGAATTAATGGATTTATTAGTGGTCAAATGTGTGTTGGGATGTTTCCTGGGTAAAAAATATATATACAACGTGTAACAGAATAAACGCAATACCTCTTAAGGGGTCATTTTACTCATCATTATGAAGAACTTTTACTATGGGACCATTCCCGCAATCGCGAAAAAAATCTAAGCTGTTCAGTACATTTTGTTGAGTTATGCGCACAGAAATGTATGGGGAAGTCGATTTTTTTTTTGCGATTTCAGTATTGGTCCCATAATAAAGGTTGTTCATAATGATGAGTACAATGACCCCTTAAGAGGTATTGCGTTTATTCTGTTACACGTTGTATATATTATTAAGTCCGTCAGTGAGAATATAATCGGTATAAAAAATATTGGTCACGTATTTTTCACTTAATCAAATCAAAAAAATTGACAATCATCAGATGCATCTTTCAAAAGCGGGACTTATGACGTCACGTCTCAGTAAAATGTGAGGTGACGTCACGGGAAATATCACCGCACTGTTTCTTCATTTTTGTTAACGTATCAAAAGAAAAAATAATTGTCCAATATTTTTCTGACTGACGAACCAAATTATTTTTTTTTTTTACTAAGAAACCACTACTTAATGGTTAAAACTATGACCAAACATTGTCCTCTATCTGCAAATTACATAAATAAATTAAAATACTGGTTTCGACAAGGAAATTGAATTTTAAGACAGCCATATTGGTTTTTCGAATTTGACAACTGGGTGACATTATGAGGTCCTGATTATGCAAAATCAAAAGATTTAATTCGCAAATGTAGAGCATTTTAGTATATATTAATATACAAATGGACAAAATATGGAAAAAAATAAACATCATAGTTTTAAATGGCCACGGTCGGTCAAAAAAGGACAATTAATTTTCTCAACAAAAGGATCTTTCTACATATCGAGTACCAGGGCTTCATAAAAGAAAAGAAGTTACTAACAAATACTTGGAAATCAAGAAAACGGCGAGCGACCGAGTCTCGAACTCTCGACACAGAGTTACTGTGTCAAAACACTGTGTCCCTACTCTTTTATGATTGAAACACCGAAATCGTCTCTGTGTCGTTGTTGGAAAGCGGATTATAAGTAAACGTTGATTGCCTTGAAGTAGCGCCGGCGTGTTTTTTCTCGCTCTATCGCGTGTTATCATGTATTGCTATTTCTTTCGCCAAGTTACGCAAAAGGCGTTTTTAAAGAATGCTGGAACGTGTATTGATGGTAGGTTTTCTAATCGCGAATTCGTAATCAGATGATTTAAGTTATTATTGTGGCCATCTTGTTTAGTTTGGGGGTAGGCAGAAAAGTAGGCTTATGTTACTTTCAAGTCGCCCCACCAACTAAATAGCTTTTAGTCAAAGGAACAGTGACTCATTGGCAATAAAGACATTGTGTCCAAAGGTAGCTGGTTGGATTCCAGGTGATAGCAAAATACAACAAAATATCCTACAATTTTCCAACCACCAATTTCCCTTCTATCCCTTCGCACAATTTCATCAACTCAAGTTGCACAACGTTCACATTTTTAGAATTGCTAAGAGTGTAAAAAAATAAAAATTCCGATTAAGATTATAGAAAACAAGCAAGATATAAAATATGTGAGAAATAAATAAACAGGTGTACCTATGCTGCGGGAAAATCCAGAGGAAGTGACGCAATTTATACCTAGACCTACTATAGTAGGTATCATATAGATACTATGTAAAGGTCCATAATATATCTGTAGAGTGGGCGACTACCTCTACAAACATAGAGGATACACATAAAAATATTAAAACTATAAATACCTTGCAATGTATCAAGAAAAAAACAGAGATAAATTAAAAAAAAAACTTGTGGCTAAATAATAACAGCCGCACAGGTTGTTTTTCGGGGTTAAGCAACACTTGCCGAGGTTGATACGTGGATGGGTGACCATTCTTTACATACGAGACTCCACCGTGTCTGCGTTGGTATCGGCAGTCATTTATAGATATTTGGCTTACGGGCTTACGGGTAGTCAGAAACCAGAAAATCTGAAACCAGAAAATCTGACCGGTTTAACTGGAAGTCGACCCCAAAATAGGGAAAAGGCTAGGTAGATTTTAACTTCAGTATGTTTAGCTTTTTAGGATCCAGTTATTCTAATATTAGATAAATTATAATTAAGTATTTTGTATGTATTTACAATATACCTACTATAAGTAAACTTGTATATTATAAGACTCGCATAATTACAGGAAACACCACACTATGACAGTTTAGTAGATATAAACACACACACTAACAGACATGATAAGTCACTGTGACTTGTAGGGACAGCAAAAAATGTTTGAATAGATTATTTTACGATTTTTTATATTAACGGTGCAAATCTGGGTCAAAGGTTTTTATTTTAGAGATCAGAGAAATCTTAGTCATGCAAATAAATTAGTATGAGTTTTAAAAGTTATTCTAACAAACTTCTTTTAGTCATCATCTGCCTAGCCTTTTCCCAACTATATTGGGGTCGGCTTCCAGTCAAACCGGATTAAGTGAATACCAGTATTTTACGTGGAGCGGCTGCCAAACAAACAAACAACAAACTTATTTTAGTAAGTGAACATATTGTTCGATGAAGCCCAGAATAAGTGTCATTCAGACAGCTACATTGACCGTCAAAAAGTCCAAAGTTAGGCACTGAAATGCGCTACTAGCACTTTGAATGTACGAAAATAGGTAATATCTGGGGGCTCTGGAGTCTTGCTCTATAATGGTGTTACTACACCAATCAATCGATTGTCGATCGATGCCAACGATCGACATTGATCGTCGTTAATCGATTGGTGTGGTAGCTTTAACTGATCGACGGATACTGGGCGATAAACAACCGATCGACCGCCGATCAATGCCATCGATCGACCTTGATCGATTGGTGTGATACCTTTGGCTTATCGAAGAAAGAAGTAAAAACTACACCCTAAGGGGGCTGAACTCAACGTGGTGATCAATGCACGTTGTGAGCGTGGGACGGTGCAGTTCCACTCCGTCACTTTCTCTGCTAACCGTACAATATTTTCCTGGTATAATGTATGCATCTGGTCTAGAACCAGCATCACTGAGGTACAGGCTGACTCAGCGTCGTGATAAACCAATAAAATATTACACGCAGTTCTACCCAGTTTGTTGTGCAAATGTTTGGCTTTCTGCGGTTTTATTAGATTTTTTAGCATCTGATTGCAAATACTTGGTTCCAATATCGGTCACAATGTTGAGTACTGAAGTATCACAAATACTAGGTTCCAATATCGGTCACAATGTTGAGTACTGAAGTATCACAAATACTTGGTTCCAATATTGGTCACAATGTTGAGTACTGAAGTATCACAAATACTTGGTTCCAATATTGGTCACAATGTTGAGTACTGAAGTATCATAAATACTTGGTTCCAATATTGGTCACAATGTTGAGTACTGAAGTATCACAAATATTGGTTCGAAATTCGAAATCCAATAATGCAGTTTTAGTTTTCATCAAAATCGGGCTCGAAACTCCTTTCGGTGTTTTTTTGACATTCCTTATAGTTCTGGATTTGGCCACCCATTCACACTTTAAAAATTCACGATGAATACTGTGAATAGTCCAATGAATAATATAACATATTAAGTAGTCATTGTAGCAGTTAACCTACCACAAAGTCTAATCAATACTTCCGTTATGGGATTCCTAGCATACTATTAGATCAGGTGGGAGCCTAGAACTCACTGTTCTTTAACAAAGAAAACTATACATCACGTATTTTCAAGTACGCCCGCCCATCCCTTGGCGAATACCCAACGCATGATTCCAGAACATTATACGCCGCATCAATAACCTTCTGTCATGTCTTCAATCCTGGTACTTTTATCCGGATTCCAATGGAAAAAAACGACGACTGTGGTGGATACTTTTGGATAAGAGTGAACAGGTTACTTTAAGGCAAGCGTGCTCCTTTGTCGACCACATTATCGCTTTCCATCAGGAGATTGTGGTTAAATGCGAGCTTATCATTTATAAAAAAAAGATTCCCAAACGCTTAACTTCAATTCGACCAATCCTTTATTTCGTACGATGAATACTTTCATATCACCTCCTTCAATGTCATGAAAGCCTGGTACTTGAGATTTCAAATTCCTAGTACGTTTGGGTACTACCTGAACAAAAGGCCTTTAAAACCCTATAAAATCTTGGACCCTGGTAGTAATTTGAAAATGATCATAAAAAAATAAAGAATCTTTAATTCCATAGGTACTAATAATATAAAATAATGCGATAGTAAGTAATTCTGTCTGTCTGTCTACCTATCTATCACACGTCTTAACGAATTTAAATTAAACTTAGCTCACGGATAGACTATACCTGGAATAGGACACACGTAGTATACTTTCCATTCCGGGAGTATTTTCCCTCGGGGTAAATATTCGACATTCACGGTGGCAGAAGCCAGTGGATTATAAATCTCTGATACAGTCATGATTCCCTAACAAAGGAGACACCACACACGCCTTACCTCCTACGAAATCTGCGAGCCTGGTACTTTTGGCGCAATGTTTTGACTGGCGTGTGCCAGTGCGGAACGGTTTTTGTGCCATCCGACATCCGCCTGTCCCGATGATATGACTGACGGTTTGAGGCACAAGGCGTGATGGTTCGAAGATATGGCGGAAGATTTTATAATTTTTTAAAGAAAAATTCTGAAATCATTTTACAAATATCCCGCGAACAAAGTCCCTGTTCGTTATTTGAATTAAGTACCGACATAAATAATCATACTATACTGTTTGACTCCTGTATACGAATTTGTAAAATATACCAAGAAAAATGTGACAAATATTTCTGACCCAACTATTCTTTTGAGGTCGTGATCGTACACAAAAAGTGCACTTGAGATAATTTTAAACAATATGGTACAGGGTTTCAGGAACTGTGGAAATGTCACAATTTTATTGTAAGAAAAACAATTAATACAAAGGCTATAATTAAAATAATTGTTTTATTTTACTTACTTTAGGTAGCCTTTCTTAGACATTAAAAAATATAAATTCCCGTACTAGTACTCATACTACAAGTTCTACCTAAGTGTTTTGACATTACGGATTAACTTTCAAAGCTTAGACTGTACTTAGGTTTCACTTAAAGGATTAAACCTAAGGTCATAATATTTTTATGTAAAAGTCTGCTTTTAATAAAGACTCAATTACAATTTTATTACTTTATTTAATTACTGAATAACTTATTCAAAACTAATTAATTTACATCAATAAAATTTATCTTGAAATACTAATGTCGTGTATACCCTTAAAAGTGCGTACCAAAATGTTAATACACTTGTTTTAAGCAATTAAACACCGTAACCCTTTGTAATAAGTTCTATGACAAGTGACTTTGTAATGTTGTCAGATGTCGGATAAAGACACATTTTAAGGATACGGTCCGATTGTAAAATAACACGTTTTTAAATTCAAATTTTGTAATCATTGAGTGTTTAAGGGGAAAGTTTCTAGGGGAAATTTTGCACTAACGTCACAGAGCCGACATGCGTAAAAAATATGAACAAAAACAAGAAATTCTTTTCATAAAAAAAAACATTTGTATCTCCTTGCAATGTCGCTATTTAGATGAGACATGAACGAACGATAAATAAAATTACTAATGACTGAATTGTAACATAGAAACTAAACTAACTATCGTCTCCACTATTTACTTCACGAAACTAAAAGGTTTTCTTCAATATCAAACCTCAAAGATTATGATTTCTAAACCAACCTTGACCAGCACCATAAGTAACGGGCCTACGAAGTACTTTAACACCGATTACTCAAAGCGATCATGAACGTCTAGAAGGACACCGCTCCGCTCAGCTCGTTTAGCCACCTCGCTCATCTTTAAGTAGAGCGTAGCTTCCAAGAGTGATGTAATCGTACAAATGTTAATTTTTGATATCTTTGCTTTTAATTTTGACAAACAAATGTAATTAGGGCAGACGAGGTAACTGTAAATTAGTATACGTATGGACAGAAGTTTATACTTATTGTGACGTAGATAACCCACATACCAAGACTCCTCCGTGTTTCGAAAAGCACGTTAAGCCGTTGGTCCCGGCTGTCATTTGTAGATCTTTGGCAGTCGTTACGGATAGTCAGAAACCAGATAATCTGACACCAGTCTTGCCAAGGAGTACCGTGTTAGCCAGTTAATGGGTTGTGGAGATCTGGTAGGCAGCCGCTCTACGTAAAATACTGGTATTCAGCTGAATCCGGTTTGACTGGAAGCCGACCCCAATATAGTTGGGAAAAGGCTAGGCAGATGATGTTGTTTGTGTGTCTATTTCTTTGGTACCCACTGAAGACTTAACAGCTGGATAGATTTTATCAAATATGGTATCATTACTATGAATTCTAGTTCCTACAAATGTTATATTGACCCTGTCCACTTATTTTTAATGAAATAAGAAGGAAAAGAAAGAAAGAAAATCAGTTTATTCTGCCGGAAAAAACGCACAAACGATAAAAACTAAAAAACTTATCAACTACTATTCTAACAAAAATAAATAAAAACAAAAAAAACCGCATCACTATCAGCCCATGTCAGGACCGGACATTAATTAAAACGTGTCTCTGGTCACACCACAGACAAAACAGAACACAGTTCAGCAGTTGTCTATGGCATGACGCCCGACTCTGACTGACAGCGACAACATGGAAAAAAATAAAAAATTACAAAAATACTTCTAATTTGTCATCAACTAAACACTTAACTAGACAAATGTAAACGAAGCCAACTAAACAGATAGAATCATTACAAACATTAAATTAAAACTTTTAATTTATACAATTTTTTTTTCCGTTTTACATTTGTAATGCATTCCTTGGCTCGCGATAGTATTGAACATGACAAATACATGCTAGTATGATAAATGGCGTCGATGTGGGTAGCACTATACCGAACAGATGTATGCAACTGTATAGATTAGTTAATTATACACGAGTTGATGACCTAGCGACGTTTTGCTTTAACGTTTCCTAAAAATAAAACTTAGCTAGATCGATTTATCGCCCCCGAAACCCTGTGCATACTAAATTTCATGAAAATCGTCGGAACCGTTTCTGAGATTCAGACCTATATAATTATATTCATATAATATACAAGAATTGCTCGTTTAAAAGGTATTAGAAAGATAGATACAAATGTCATCATAGGCAGTTAACATGGTTATTCAAAAGTAATATTAAATTCATTGTTGTTTGAACCACTTGCTAAAATATAGTAAGTAGTACCTACAGTCTGATGTTTTTGTATATTATTGATAGGCACGCGTTTGACCAACCTCACCCGGTTGAAAGCGATGATGTGGTCGACGATGGAGCACGCTTGCCTAGAAGTAACCTATTCACTCTTGACTTAAATACTCCCAGGTTGTTGCTAGTTGCAAGAAACACGAATTCCGGCAGGGAATTCCACTCCTTAGCTGTACGCACAATGAAAGTATTTCCAAAACGTTTTGTGCAAATAGATGGGATGCAAGTATTTAGATATAAATTTTTATTCTCACTGGAATAGTCTTTTCTAAGGGAATCCAGAATGCTACTCTAGATTGAAAATACCAGTAGCTCTTTGGCTCATGTTAAATTCAGAAAACAAGCTACTACGGGTAAAGTGCTTGTCCATCCCGTTAAGGGCATAATAAAATGAAGTTAATTCCATTAAACTGACACTACAACTCAATTCAGACTCTATTTACATATCATTAAAGTACAATTTTAATTACCGAATCGATCACAGATCCAGAGATAACTTCAGTTCAGTTTTTGCGGGTACGGTAAGCGTAACAAGTTTTCCAATAAAAATGTTAATAAAGTACTGTTTTTTGTTAGCGAAACTTGTTGGTAGAGTGTACGAAAGGAAATTTATTTATTGCCCACATTCTTAATTGCAAGGTGAGATTATGCATGTTAGTTTTAAATGTAAAATTAATTTGATGACGATCTTAAACAAAAAGTTTTGCAGGTGCCTTTGTGGAGCACCTAACTGTAAGAAGGTTATTGTGTCTTTAAAACACATAAATGTCTCAATGAGAAATTGTCTTCACATCAAATCATATTGTAACACTAGCGGAGTCACGCTAGTGCTACTTACTGATATTATTATAAATAAAACTATGTTTAAGGTTTAAACTTCGCCCTCCCCGACCTTTGATTACCGAGCCAGCCCGCGTCGCTGAGCCAGTACTTTTATATCCCCTAAATAATAATGATATGACCCAGCCTGTCCCTTGCTGTCCTCCCGAAATGACGCCGCTAAGCCGAGGTCTGTATCCCGCAGGGGATGCCCTAGCGAGCGGTCATTTAAGATAATTAGCTAGTTTGTAAGCCCTGGCTGGGGGCCTTAAATTCATTTGAGGCCACCACAGAATAGTCCGGTTAAGCAGTAACCAGCTTTAGTGTGCTGAACTGCGAGTGGTCCCCGTCAAAAAAAAAAAAAAGGTTTAAACTTCATAATATATTTGGCATCTGCTTGCAATGAACGTTGGTACCGGAGTCCCATATAAAAACAAAACATACTTTATATTCCTATTTCAAATTCTCTTTTACTTTTTGCCAGAGCTTCCAAGGGGCTACCTTGTCTGCCAGAGACCTGGAGCTATGGATATCCTCCTGACAATATGTTTGGTGTTCTATTCTTGCTAGAACAAAATTTCCTACAACTTGGGAGTCATTAAGTCAAGAGTGAATAGTTAGGCAAGCGTGCTTAATCGTCGACCATCGCGTCGCTTTCCATAAAAATAAAAAAAAAAGTCATCGCTTGGGATCTAGCGACTGCCTATTTGACATCCAAAACCCAGTAACTGCGTAAAATTAAATAAAGAAAGAAAAAAAAGTATTGACATGGTACTCCTTAGCAAGACTGGATACAAATTTTCGGACTTTGACTATCCGTAATGATTTGAACTGAATTGATTTTTATTTTTTAATTTAACATCATAAAACTATCTTTCCAGGGTGCACCATAGATATCTGTTTTTTAAATTTCTATGGGTTACCCTAATATGATAGTCAAGTGCAAACATGCCTACTGAGATCAGAACACAATTCCAAGAATTAATAAAAATATAAACATAAAAAAACTTATTTCAACACACTTCATCTAACTTAATTAATAAAATAAAATTAAGGATATATTTAAGTACAAAATGTAACTTAATCATTATTATAACATAACACTCTAGAAGCCATTAAAAAAAAATATAATAATTAGAGTGAAGTCGTTCAGTGAACAGTGTTTTAGAACGCGTGCTTTCCACCAAGTATTTTTTTTCCCAAAATATGAATAAAATTCCCAACACAGATAGGTACGGAGTCTCTTCCCCTGCTTACCTCACCAGTTTTAAAAGCGTGAAAGCACCAAGAATAAAGTGTTTCCCTTGGCACCGGCACCGGCGCAAACGCAACGAGTTTTTATCTGTCTTTCCTACCGCTACCTACTAAACCAAACGGCGAAACGGCGCGGTGACCATGATGTTGAGGAATACGGGATATTTTGATTGATGTTGAGATTGCGTAGGTATGAAAAAGTTTTTGTAAAAAAATGGAGTGATGATATAGAGCAAGGCACCTAAACAGTAAATTGGACACATTGAGAGAGCAGGTTTTTCAGAGCTACAAATGAAATAAAACTAAAGTTAAAATATTTTTGCTGGAAGCGAATGTTGCATCACAGTGTACTGTGACGACAGTCTCTTACAAATAACCACTATTAAGATTGAAAAGTCGAATAAAATTCACAATTTAATTTTTTAATATTTAGGTCGCTCCAATCGAATTGTCAATAGATGGTGTTGTACAATTTTGACCGTCCACTGAATCGCTGCAAGATTCACTGCGATGATCGCTGATGTTTATACTATGAATTAATGTCTTCAATCGTCTCGTACTTTGTAGTAACCAATGCATTCTGGTTGAGTACATAAGACTATTTTTCCTCATACTTATATTAATTTTTAAGCTCAAATGAAGTGGCGGTACTATGGCCGTAATCACGCCAAACAGACTAACAATTCCCACCAATACCTGACCTCCTGGTCACTCTACTCCTTCTGTCCGTACATTACCATACAATGGTAGACACCTCACACGTCCTTGGACTATTATCTGTTTATCAAACTACCTTCCTATTTGTGATTATGAATAGAACACTGTTTTTATGAAGCTCTTCACTGAAGGCCAGCTGATTACCACGAGATGATTATTGTTTAGTGTTCGTGAATTTGGTAACACGCTCTTTGAGAAGTTTTGGCTTTGGTTTAATTAGCTGTAGGTATAGATAGCTTAATGATCATTTAGATTAAGCTTGAGTTCCGCCTTGAGGTATGTCAAAGGGCAATGGAGCGCAGTATTCTAAGTTTAAAAAGAATTGATTGAGTACGGAACACCACGCTGCGCTCCAAAACAGGTGTCATAGACGTGGGCAAAAAAGCTGCTAGGCTGAAATGGAACTGAGCGGGTCACACCGGCCGCATGCATAGTGACTGCTGGGTCAAAAAGTCTCCATGCAAAAGGGTGCCAGTGTATGGACGGCGTCGCCGATGCCGGCCCAGAAAGCGGTGGCGAGATGATCTGGACGCACACCGCGAAGGCTGCTTCGAGGCTTTTGCCCAGCAGTGGGATACAATAGGCCAATCAAAAATACTACTTCCAGAACCATCTGTTCTGCGAGCAACACACGGTAGCCCATGATAAAACTGGCGTCAGATTGTATGGCTTCCGCCTTTCCGTAAGGACTGTCAAAGATCTTCAAATGACAGCCAGGACCAACGGCTTAACGTGCTTTTCAAGGCACAGAGGAGTCTCGAAATGTAATAGATGGTCACCCATACAGGAACCAACCTCGACCAACATTGCTTAACCTCGAAGATCGGCCCCAGCGGCTGTCGTTACTTAGCCACGAGCTTTCAAGATACATGATGATATTTTTTACACGTAAATACAAGGGCGGGAAAGTAAGAATAATTATATAAGTGAGGAAATTCTAACAGGAACTTTATGAAAAGTTCCTTTTGCTTTTGGGAATTCATAACAAAACTAACTACATTTCTTCAATTCACAGAAAAATAATAGTTTCTGACTGTCTGTGTGTAATTAAAAAGTTCTCGAAACATCCGAAGTTGTAATTAAGAAGCAATTAAAACTACGCAAAGTTTCTTGATTTTACGAAGTTAAGGAATTTATTTTTGAAATGAAAATTCTGTCAAAGTTTGTTTTGGGTTAGCACGTGGAGACAAAGTACTAAATATAGGCCAGTTGTATGAGTAATAAATTGATTTTTACTTTTGTATTCTATATCACTATACTAATACTATAAAGAGGAAAGATTTGTATTTTTGTTTAGAACGAATAAACTTAAAAACTACTTTACCGTTTTGAAAAATTCTTTCAGCAATGGATAGCTACATTATCAGCGAGTAACATAGGCTATATTTTATCCCCGTACTCCCACGGAATGGGAACTACGCGAGTGAAACCGCGTGACGTCCGCTGGTTATTAATAAATATATAAGCTGTAAAAATTAAAGAATTTGAATGTTTTTGAAGGAAACATAGTAGGTTAGTTCCGTATTATTTTTGGGTTTTCTGTTACTTAAAGTGGATTTTTTCGTTTTATTTTATATTAATATGATTGCGTTTAGCCACTATATCACCTGATGGAAAGCGGTGATGTGGTCGATGATAGAGCACGTTTGTGCAGTGTAACCCATTCACTCTTGACTTTAAGACCTTTTTAAGTTCTTCGTCTCGCGCCTCGGAAAGCACGTTAAGCCGTTGCCTGTCATTTGTAGAACTTTGGCAGTCGTTACGGATTGTCAGAAGCCAGTAAATCTGACACGTCTTGCCAAGGAGTACCGTGTTAGCCAGTTAATGGGTTTTGGAGGTCTGGTAGGAAGCTGTTCCACGTAAAATACTGGTTTTCAGCTGAATCGGGTTTGGCTGGAAGCCGACCCCAATTTAGTTGGGAAAAAAAGGCTAGGCATACAAAAAAAAGTTAGTACGTATAATTAAATAAGACTTCTGATTTGAAGACGCTCAAACTCTAATTCTTGAATGGTGAAGCCATGAGTACCACTAGTCTTATTTTTCAAATATCATCCGTATCCATATTTTATCCGTTTCTTTTTCTGAAAATTCCTAAGATTTTTCTATAAGAAATTAAACATAGTCCATAACTCTACCTACCACATAGTTAAAACAGCATGAATATAACAGAAATACAGAATGTATGTACTTAATGCAAAATAAATGTTGGAAATGACTCACGAGAACAGGTCAGACGGGATGCATTAAAGGTTTGCTCCTATTGCAACCAATCTTTATAGTTTTCTATGCTTTATAACGGTAATTAGGGACTAAAATAGCCTGTAGTACTAGTTAGGTAAATGGATGTACCTACGTCCGGTGTACCCTGGGTAGTCTGTGTTGTGCTGAATAGAAAAAAATAATGAATTTGTATGATTGTTTTCAGGAGAGTATCTCAGCCATCTTTAAAGGCTGTTAAACGGATGTGAACTTGGGCTCAGAGTGCTAGAAAATATATCTTTATCTATATGTCATTAGAGATCCCGGTAGGTCCCGAAAGTTGGCCTTTCTTTAGACAAAAATTAGAACCCGATAATCTTATCTATCTAGGGAACCAAACGCATAGTTACAGTACTCGCGTACAGAAGAATAAATACACCGTGTAACAGAATAAACGCAATACCTCTTAAGAGGTCAGTGTACTCATAATTATGAACAACTTTTACTATGAGACCAACACTGAAATCGTGAAAAAAATCGACTCCCCCATACATTTCTGTGCGCATAACTCGACAAAATGTACCGAACAGCTTAGTTTTTTTTTCGCGATTTTGGGAATGGTCTCAAAGTAAAAGTTGTTCTTAATGGTGAGTACAATGACCCCTTAAGAGGTATTGCGTTTATTCTGTTACACGTTGTATATTGGTACAAAAAAAAACACAAAAATGTTTTTAGCTTGTAAAGCCGGGACAAATCAGTTTTCTACAAAAAACAATCGAAAAAAAACAAAAAGCTTTCAAATTCTACTAGTTTCGTTATTACTACGAAACACATTTTTACCCACAGCTCAGCTATGATAGTAAAAATTTTTGTGGAACACGAAGGATTGCTCATAAAATCAATTATTCTGACCCGCTAGCGTGAAAACGTTTTAATTACACCCAGAACTCGTTTTTATATATTTTTTTCCTTTTTTTTCTACATTTGAGGTCACTCCTGATCAGTGCCGGTACTTTTCCGTTATATTTTTTTTTCGCTTTTTGAAAGTTCGACCAATCAACGGTGTTTTTTTTTTTAGGTTTAGAATCCTTTGATTGTAGAAAAATGTTTTTTTTTTTCTTCTTATTTGGTTTTTGTTAATTTGTTATTTTAGCAATCAATTTTGCATGCCTCATATTTTTGCGAAGTGTGGTTTCATGTTTTGTAGACTGGTTTTGCCCATCCCTTTATTGCTTAAAAGCCATAGGCAAATACTAAATTAAAGCAGTGTTTTAAGGCCTTCCACAAAGTGGACCGACGACCTCGTGAAGGCCGCGGGAATCAACTGGATGCGAGACGCACAGGACCTCTCGATGTGGCGACGTTTGGGAGAGGCCTATTCCCAGCAGTGGACGTCTTTTGGCTAAAATGATGATGATAAAATATGAGACATTTTACTGGTCTAAATAATGTGTTCTATCAAGGCCCTATTATGACGTCTTATACCTATCATGGTGCCGGTGTGGGATGGCGACCGAGCTATATAAGACGCAAAGCAATATCCCTTTTTCAGAATATAATCACGTCTAAGTACCCAGCATAGAATGCCTTCATTTATTATTGTACACCTCATAAAAAGCACAATAGAAAAATTTGTAAAAACGCAAGTATCATGGCTGCTTTTAAAACTGGCACTAATCACTCAGCTCCAATAAGAACATACCACAGATCAAGCGGCGATAGACAAGCAATATCCCGGAGATAATAACTGCTATAACTCGTACACGACAGTTTTGGGCTATATACCTATTAACTAGACTGGATCTGACGTTATCTGTCACTACATAGCTTAGACAACGAAAATGTATGTACACTCAGGGAAAGGTATTGTTGGCACACTACGTTTTTTATGACCGATCTTACCTAAGTGACAGCTTGAGGAGCTCGTGGTTAAATAATAACAGCCGAATGGGTCCAACTTCAAAGTAAAGCTATACGGCCGAGGTCGGTCCGTAGATGGATGACCATCTATTACATACCGACATTTTTCCGTACCTCGGCAACCACGTCAAGCCGTTGGTCCCGGCTGCCATTTGGACATCTTTGATACTCCTTATGGTTGTCAGAAGCCAGAAAAAGCTGTCACCAGTCTTGCCTCGTTACTGGGTTGTGAAGGTCAGATAGGCAACCGCTCCATGGACAATACTGATATTCAACTGCATCCGGTTAGATTGGAAGCCGATCCCAACATGGTTGGAAAAGGCTAGGCAGATTGAATGTTACCTAAATGACAGCTGTAATTTTGAAAAAAGAATCAATTTTAGTTAACAGTCAAACTAAACCTTAAAGTTCCATGACTGTACATAGATAAAAACAACATCCTATGCAGTCAACACGCTGTCAAACAGTAAATTTTTTTTCACCCCGTTTCTTTTTTAGCTCGTGTCAAGCCAAAACTCGTGGTACCAAAAACTACCAGGCAAGCAGAAAAAAAACAACGTTTTAAACATTACAAGGCACAGTCCGAGTAGGATGTGACGCAATATCAGTCGATACTTCGATCGTAATTACTAGATCACAAGCTGCCGACCGCTGATGCAATGTTCATATAAAAATATATAGAACTGTTTGTACGTTACCTCTTAACGTTACTGCGAGCCTGGTACTTTTGATCGAATAAAGAGTTTTAAAGTTCACTGTGGCACGGCATTTGACGAAATAGGTTCCTGTTACCTCCTATAATATCTTTAAGTCTGGTACCTATTTTGTTATTAGATGATTTGCCGATGGTAAGCGATGCCCTCCCTCCCTAGATTGCATGGACAATTGGACATTTCCTGAGTCATCACAGATGCCTTGACATCCCAGAAATAAAGCTGACATATCTCAGGTGCCTTTTATGATATAGCTCCTATATCCAGATGCCTGACGAGCGTATGGCTAAGCGCATCATAAGCGCAAGGTATAAAGACTTATTACTAGATACTTAAGCGAATGTGCGTTTCTTAAAAATAGTTGAATCGTCCATAAAGTAACAGGTGAAATTGTACCGGCATCAGCCGCCACATGAAAAACAAAGAAGCGAAATTTGTACGGCAACAAAAAGAACCGCAGCGCCATCTACGACGAACTAACAACGAAATCCTGCATCGCGCAAGCAAAGTTCTCCGTGCGATTTGAACATATTTATACAACGGTCCGAATATCAACTACCAGAAACAATAACAGTCTGGCAGGAGGATCTTCCCATTTTTCAGTGGAGGTATGCGGGACTTTACTCTGTGTACCGCATACCTCTGTAAAATAACTAGCATCAGATAATTTTGACTTTTGTTTCTCAATGTATTGTAAGCTGACTTCTTAAGATTTCGAAATGGGGGTTGGCCATTTCAGTTTTGGATGTTGAAAAATCCTCGAAGGTAGCGTCTCGACATCATATAAGGATCATATCTTCCAAATGATATGTTATGCTCTAAAGTCGTTTGGGCTGGTAACAGACGCCAGCACATCAAGCTACCCGAAACTGTCAAATTTTCCCAATCAACTTTGAACCTAATACACTAGTAATAATCTTGATAATCTATTAAAGAAATTTGACACATTGTTGTAACTTGTTGTGCTTTTTTTTAAGTATGGGAAATCATCAAATGACTTCTTCCGCTCTGGGTGGAGCGGAAGGATGTATCAGACTCTTACTGACTAAAACCCATCCGTGTTCCTTCTAAAGCCCTTTGCGTTCCAGGGCCGCGGTGACTCTTTCGAACAAATTTCGCAACCCTGGCAGGCTCTGGCCCTAGCGGGCCCCGTCTTCTATGCTGACATCTCTTTGACATCCAGGAAATAGTACCTATTATAATATTGTGCCTGTCAAAATTCGTTCATTCCTTTTGCGAAATCAATCATCGACTTATATTGTCTTCCTAATTTATGTTTTCATTCATACATCTCTATTGTCTTCCATTACTATAGTCCCCCCTTTCTAGCTATAACTCATTTTTAACAAACTAACTTCTCATTACTTCATGATAGGTAGTAAATTATCGCGAGCAAACCCGGGTGCTGAACTCCATTATAATATTTTAATGGCGAGAGTAAGTTTATTGTCCGTTTGTATGCCACCCAAGTCTATACGGTGAGATGTATACAGAATCGCCTTGGGATAATTTCCAACTATTTCGCGGGTAAGGCCGGTGGTACAAGCTAGTTTTGCATGTGCTATGATATATTAAAATAGCTGGCGCCACCTGCCGGCTACTCGTTAATGTTTAACTACCGAACTAACTAGAAATGGTACTGGTCGTTACAAATGTGTTTACGGTAACAATAATATTTAAATCGGCGTTGGAAACTAAGGGAGAGTTATTAAGATGATATCTACATCTATAAGGTTGGAGGACAGAAGATCCGTTGTTACCATGTTTTTAATCGAGTTCAAAAAAGGAAGAGGTTCTCAATTGGACTGTTTTTTTTTCTGTGTGTTTGTTATGCGATCATTCCGCCAATTACGAATGGATTTTGATGATTCTTTTTATGTGAAAGCCTATACTTCTGAGGTTGACCCATTGGCACCAAGTCAGAACCTGGTGATGAGATACCAGGGAAATCTAGGGTAACCCCCAAATTTAAAGGCACATACAATGTTTTTCATATACTTTCTAACGCAATTCAGATAATTGTGCCTGGAAATCAATGTCTTATCTTGGATCTATCAATGGATTTAATTTTTTTTTTTAAACTTGATCTGGGATCCACCACCACCACCATATCATTCGAAAGACATCCACTGCTGGACTTAGGCCTCCCCAAAGGGGGTTGCCATAAATGCCATGCTTGGAAGCGGGTTGGCGATCGCAGTGTAGCTGTTGCAATGCACAGAGAATGCTGCTGCCCATTCCGTGGTGAGTCCCTTAGTCGCCTCTTACGACACCCACAGGAAGTGATGGGAGGAATGGAACTAGGATAACGTAACTTCAATTCATAGACAGTAGGCAGTCGCTCCATAAATACTGGTATTCAGCTGACTGATATCCCATGCAAAAATCACATTAAAACACCTGAGGCCCTACTAAGTATGAAGTCTTAAAACGATCATGATTCCGCTCTAAGAGGGGGACGGAGCTATACATAGCGAATAACTATCCCGTTTACATCATCGGAATTGGATGGCATTAGCACGTCATGGTAGGGCTGCTGCTCGACTATTACGTGTCAATACCTTCTTGATTCCGTTGCAAGACAGGGATAGAGCTATTCGTCCTGTATAGCTCCGTCTTACTCTCACAACGGGTCCTTTTTGTTTTTGCTATCACTTCTGTTCTTACCTGTTTCAACGTTTGCACAAGACCAGCTCTCAGCTGTCAGGTTTTGTTTTATTTCAATACTACCCACAGTTCTTCGTCACATATTATAATAATCATAATAAAATATTTTAAAGAGTTTTGCGTTTCAACATAATTTATGGTTCTGCTTCCGGAATTTCGCTATTCCTTTGTTTAAAATGGATGTATTAAGTGGTTTCCGTGATTGACGAATTACGGAGGTAGTATTGTGAACTAAAGTGGTTGGCCACTTTTCTTCCTTATACAGGATTATTGGTCACTGAGATACCCCTTCAAGGGGTGTTTTAGAGCTAATACGCAACAATTATGACAAGGTAATCCTAATTTATTTGGGCTTAACGCAACACGTTTTTCTCTTCCATACTTATCGATTGGCCAAATAAGTAGGTAAACAAAATTATCCAAAATCTATGATAACTTCGAATCAAATTTAGAACGCAATGAGAAGAAGACACACAACTTAAAAAAAAACTGTTCCTATTTCAAAATTTCCTATCCCTAAGGTTTTCCTCCACACGATAATTCACCGAAAAAGATTAAAACATAATCGTGCACGCCAGTAACCCAGTAGGTACGACCAACTTACAGGAAACAAACTTCAAGTAAAAACGAAAGTAGTAAGCCGCGGTAAAGATACACGTTTTGCTGATAACGGACATGCAAAGCCGCTGATAAGAATAACTGATAAAGAGTTAGATTTCTTAGTGGTTCACGGTTATGAGCATCATGGCTGGTTGTAAGAGGAATTTGAAATTGCAGTGGGAAAAGGTTTTAGGTGAGTAAGCGATTAACGAGATCAGGTTCATGTCATACCTGTTTTTTTTTCATTGTCACTTTGTGTTTTGTTTTATGTATGACTGTGTTCCTGATGGAGTTCTGTCAATATTTTTTTCGTACTTTCTTTATTGCCTTTAAAATCAGGATGATGCCTGTTTTATGGGTGTAGTGATTGCAAGCACGCCTGTATGTAGCCTGCAGGTTTTATACTTAGGAATAGGATGTTTTCTATATTACTTCAGTGTCCTGGTTGATGTCTGGGCAACGACTATGGTCGTTGTGGCCGGGTAATATGGCAAATCGCTCGCCCTATGTTATCATTTTCACCAGGACTTGGGTTTTATAAGAGGCGCAATATGAGAGGGGGTCTATTTTGTTCTTTTCAAGGAACCTAGCCTAGCCTTTTCCTTACTATGTTACGGTTGGTTTCCAGTCTTATCGAATGCAGCTGATCACCAGTATTTTACATGAAGCGACTACCAAGGAGTGATATAATTAAACCAGCTTGCAGAAAAAAAAAACAGTTTTAAATTATCTTCGAAAGGCGAAGCCAATAAAAATGCCTAGCTTCAGTCCTAATAAAAACGTCACATATATCCGCATAAAAAAACAAGATCAGGAGTACCAACTGAATCCTCATTTGTCAACTAAAATATAGGGCAGTAAAACTTTAAAAAAAGTTACTGAGCAATTAAATTAATTGGAAAATCGTTTACCAATTGATGGCAATTGGTAGCAATGGACACAATGGTGTTTTAATTGTTTTAAATAAAGATACGATGGGTAACGATTATTGGGATCGCCATCGCCATCGCCATTTTGAAAACAGATGCCAGGGCCGTTCGGAATGGGTGTGATAGGTATACATAAAGAAACAGTGTATGCAAGATACACTGCAGTTTGTCATAGCTGTCATTCAAAATTTATAATACTGTTTTTTTGGAGTTACTCCTTAACAAACGATTTTCATATTTAGCCCGCGGTATGAAAATTTAAAGAGAAGTAAAATCGAGCATTAACTAAAAGTGAGGCGTTACGTTCCTTAACGTACCTTTCACTTCGAGATTATGTATGTGTGTGTATATACAAAGTATACTCAGCTTATTTAAGATGTTTTCATTTACCCTCTTTTTACATAATCTACACAAAAATAGTTCTTAAGGAGTACACTCCAGCCGTGCGTCGGAGCTGACACACTCACTTTTTTTTTGTTTTATGGCAATTGAGCCGGTTTCGATTATTCTGCCAATGCCACGTTGAGTATTATACTGTTATTTCTGGTAGTTAGAAGCCCGAATGTCTGACAGCCAGTCTTGCCTACAGCCTACAGGTTTACCTAATGTTAACCAGAAATTGGGTTGGTAGTTGTTCCAACCAAAATCACTTCGCTGAACAATCGGTGTTCGCCGTGATGGGTTGTTTTTTATTAGAAGAAACCATGCTCTTTTTAGAATGGCTCCTTGCAAGAACGGTATTGCTCATTTCTATAATTAACTTAAAATCTAGGTGTGCACGAATTACTTTTAAAATAGACTCACAAAAAATAGTCAATACCGTTTGCACATTAAAACAATGCCAATCAAATACTTCTCTGCTACATATTTATTACCACAGACAACAAAAGAAACTCTATCTTTCGGCCATAGCCTAGACAAAAGGTTCCATAGACATCACTAAAAAAACAGAAGCCTTGCCACTTTAACGGAAGCACGTTCTTTTTTCGAACAATTGTTCTGAAACCGCACAGTCATGACATTTGACGAGCCGCTATTGGTCGTCGGGTCGACTTTGACAGCCAATCAGAGGAGGTACACGAAATGCGTAAGTCATCGTTCTTATCGTTTGAGATAGTGACTCGGCGGGTTCTAAGACACGTTATGTATTTTTGTAAATAGAATTCTTTGGAAGTGCTGGCCGAAAAGAATGAGGCTATGTGGTGGGCTTGCGGAAAAATAAAAATGAAATATTTGACATTGACGTTCTGCTTTCAAATCTGCAAACTCATACGACTTGGGATTTTACACCGGCAACAGTTTTTTTCCAAGATTTTAGCCGTAGCAAATAACACCTAATATTTCGATATAAAAATAAATAAAATAAGATTTTTACTCAGAATACCATAAAATAAAAAATAAGAAAACGTTCACATAATATGTTAATAGCTAAAATTAAAATAATTATGACACCTCAGTTGTTTGTTTAGACATAATAAGTTAATAACTCAAACTGAACTTTTCTGATTGGCAGATCCGTTAAGTTGAAATGTCATGCCAATTATTTTACACCTTCTATTATAAAAATAATTATCTAACTCTAGAAAAAGTTTTACTCCATGGAATAGGAAAACTACTTTTTATGTATGTGCAGGGTAAAAAAACTTGTTGTTTCAATATTCTTTGTTTTTAACTCAAAGAAAATATTCCAATTTGAAAGCACCGCTACCAGTCTACTATTTTCGTCAGTCGAGATTCTTTTTAATTTTAGAGAGTTACTAGATAACTAACTCAAATCTAAATATTAGTAGCTATAGATACACAAAACAAACAGTTTTTTAAATCAATGGTCCAAACCTTATACCATATTTCTGTAGATTTATGATGAAAGTAGATGATACAATATTCAGAGTTCAGTCTCTTCTCCAAGTATTTTCATCGACATCTTTGGATTATATTTATTTACACTGAAAATAGATCCGATTCATTCAAACTCAAATCACGCCACGCTCAATTTCAAATTCGGAAAACCCACCGTAATACCAACCTACAGAACAAAAACATCAAACATCAATAGAAACTGAAATAATTACGTCAAAAAAAAATACAAGAAGAAGAAATACTGCAATGAAACATAACACAGTTTGTGGATTCGTCACACCGCACCGTAGTATCAAATTAACCTCAGACATCCATCATCATTTGGCTTGACGGCTTGTGATCAAATGGGATTTTTTACAGCAGTCCGGCCTGTCAGTACGACTGCGCTGTATGTGCAACGCCTTATTTTCTTTAATTTCCGTGTTGCTTATGGTTTTTCTGGTATGCGAGAGATCTAATAATGTTCTCACAGTAGCAGTCTTTCAAGAAATGGTTTGGTGAAGGATTTTCTCGTTTTAAGTTGTATGAAAGTATGTGGAACTAAAAGTTACTCGCTTGTAAGAGATTTTCACACTCTATTTTGATAGATGAAACTATAATACCTACGGCATTATTGTTGAAAAGCTCAAAACCAATAAGTGATATAAGGCCCGCTTGCACGAACAAGAGTTATTTTTAAGTGTGCTAAAAACATAATGTCCCCGGGCTAGCATGGAATCTAACTCAGCGTTAGTGGAAAACTTTGTTTTTGGCAGGTCAAACAATTATTTCAAATATGACTTACAAAATGGCAATACACCTTTTCGGAAATGCCATTCACAACAATGTTTTCTTTTTTCAAATCTGTCATCTATTATCAATTTTCTTTTTCAACGCACAAACGCTAGTGCAGCGCCATCTCCGTTGAAACCGAAACTGTCGATTAAATACGTTAAATTGCAATTAAACGAAAAAAACCGTAGAGAATTCTGTTCAGACATGAGAATCGATGCCACGCTTATTATGGAATATTGTACGCATCTGAGTTTATTGGGTAAAACATTGGTATTGAGTAATTTTTAATCTAGCTGTCCCACATCATACGGTGTTGTAATAGTTTGTGATCAAGACCTCTTTATATTTTTATTTGTTTTTTTTTTCTTTTATCTTGTGAAAGTCTCATCGTCCACCTAAGTTTTTCTCAAAACCGCTTTTAAATATCTATGAATAATATCCGGGAGCAACGGCTTAACCTTTTGAACGCCAGAGCATAAACGCATCGGCATACCCCCGACGCCAAGCCACAAATTCGCCGTATGTTTTGTCACATCTTTGTGACGTTTGGCGTACAGGGCAAGCGCTTGATTGTCTCGTATATGTGACAATGGCGTTCTTTTCGTAGCATGGAGGGGTTGACCTCGTCAGGCGACGCATTACTATAGAACTATAGAACATCGATAGTCTTAAGAATGCTTACTTGATTTCTCTACCTGCAATTGTTTTTAAATGAAAGTGCAGTTAATTTGTTAAGCTTTGTATTGCCTCGTGTTAGTTTGCGCTTGATTTCTCTGCGAGCAATTTTAATATCCTAGTTAAAAAAAAACACTTTGTAACTTCAAGCCTACACAACTATTGTTGCTAATTTACAATTTAAAGCCACATACGTAACTTAAACATAAAAAATTGCATCTTCAACTCAACTCCAATCAATCATGAAATATTTTTTTTCTTATTTTTTCACTCGAAACAAGGCTACACAATGTAGTCGATAAAAACCTGACCTTATAAGCTTAATCCCATTGCACAACAGCAATTAAAAACTTTGTTTTTATTCATGTACGGGTTCTGAGTTCTTTTGAAAAGTTATGTAACATTTGAGTCGTATGTTTCTATTTTTGATTGTAAATAATAACTTCCCGTTTTTATCTGGATGAATGTAAATTGGCTCGAAGATGATTTAAGAACAACAAAATAAAGTGTACCTAAGTATTAAATATAATTTAAGATACTGGCTCTGTTTCTTCAACTAAAATTAAGTGACAAATTGTCAATATTCATATACGTATGAGCTTTCCTTGCTTTAAAAAAAGGACCTGCCTGTTATCTCTTCACCACCCTTGGTTGTCTAGTAAAGAATGCAAAAGGCATTAAGTACGCCATTGTACCTTTGTGCATAAAATTTAAATAAATAAATCACTTGAAAAACGAGCAGAACTATCAATACCACTACTAAAAACCGATCTTTCCATAAAAATTTCAAAATACCGACACTAACATACAATTTAGTTCCCAAACGTATATCTAGTCGCCATCTTACAATCTTAATACAATGACTAATTATTATTGAAGTTTATTTATAAAGGAACCTTGCACGGCAGCTTGTAAGAAAAATGCTCAGCTTATGAAACAATAGCGCATCGGCAGCACCTTAAGACAAATGTTATGATTTATTACCATTGACAAAAACCGTAACTACCAACTTACATTTGCAGTTCTGTAAAACTCTATCTCGAATGTATAAAGTCTAAAATCGCTGGCGCAGGAAAAGTAAAAAGTTAATTATGTTCTAAGTAATGCAATCTCAGATTAGATTGTTTCGTTTTTGTTGTAAAGGCCGGAATAGTACGGAGTTCAATTCCTACTTTTTTGTTTTAATGTTGAATCGAATCGAATAGGTTCTAGGGTTGGGATGAGGAAATGTATCGGTTTATCGAATATATCGATGTTAAGGCTACCGATGTAGGAAATAATTTTAATGTCGTTAGGAGTAGTTTGTGGTCGGCTAGCAATTTGTAAAATAAAGGAATAAGTAACTTCAGAATATTTTATTAATTTTCAACATATTCTCGTTTGTTTTATTTTAATGACGATGAAAACGAATACAAAATATTCCTGAACTAAACTAATGATTTAATAAATGAATAAAGATTTAAAATCAAGAGCCGGTTTGCCGTAGCAACAATTAAGAATAATTTGAGTTTGAAAGAAATTCGTCATTTGAGTTAAATTGCTAGATGCGTTTTTATTTAGAATTAAATGGCTGAAAAAAAGTTGTAATATAGCTTCCGTTTATTTCAACATTACACAAAACATTTTGTAATATTAAAAGACCAAACTGCACTTCCACCGCCTTATCGATATTCTCGTTTGTAGATTACTGCACAGCCCTATATCGACGCGGGGCTCATCAAAGTGCGGCTCACAGACAATAACTAAGAAATATTAAATTATAATAAAATTAAGTTGGCTCTTACTTTTTATACCGTTAAAGTTAACTTAGGAATGAATAGAGAGTACAGTTCAGTGTTAATATTGTAGGTTCAAAAGAGGTGATACTATTTTTGTATATATATTTAAACACATGTTTTTTAGTTCGTGATCAACCCATAGGTCAGTTAATTCAAGAAAGCAAATAAATCAATTCCGTTTCAAAAATAACAACAGCAAAATGCTATTACAAAACGCACAGCTGCATGTAAATAACCACTGTCATGCGATATGAAACAGTATGTTTTAGAAATGCAACTTTTAAAAATGACAGTGGTTTAAATTATGACAGTGATTTGATAATGATGTTAGGTAATAATAATGACATTTTATTTAATAAAAACCGGGTAAGTGCGAGTCAGACTTTCACATAAAGGAATCCGTAATAGGTTTGTACTAACATAGCTTATAGGTTTGTATAATACTAACATAATATGGATCAAGGTCTAAATTAAAGTATTTTTATTTTATAAACAAAACAAAACACATTTTTGTAATGGGAGGAATTTTTAATTGTTTGTATTATTTGTTGCAGTTATAGCAGTTTTCACACTGTGAAAATTTCAACTGTCTACCTATTACGGTTCTTGAGATGCAGCTAAAAGACATGCGGACGGACAGCGGAGGCTTAGTAATAGGTTTCCGATGGTTACCTTTTGGGTACGGAATCCTAAAAAATAAGTTCAATTCCTTCCAATGAAACCCTTAAGGTCAAAGGAGATATTGCTACCACAATGGAAGTTGTTTTTACTGTCAGACTCTTGGTGAAGATTTTGACTAAAATCAAAGATAAATTCTTTGATTTTAGTCAAAATCTTGATACATGTACGGTTTGCTCAGATTTTTCTACGCTCCCAAATGCAAACTTTTAATTGAAAATGACATGGAATATTTGTATTTTATTACTTCCATTTAAATATACAAAACATAACTTGCATTTCTAAATACAAAATATAAAAAGACATTTAGAGAGTCAACGGCGCACACGGCTTTGCACATCTACTAACTTATTAGTCCAAATTCTCTGACCTTTTTTTTTTAAGGATGGGAAATCATCAAATGACTTCTTCCACTCTGGGTGGAGCGGAAGGGCGTGTCAGACTCTTACTGACTAAAACCCATCCGTGTTCCTTCTAAATCACTTTGCGTTCCAGGGCCGCGATGACTCTTTCGAACAAATTCCGCAACCCTGGCAGGCTCTGGCCCTAGCGGGCCCCGTCTTCTATGCTGACATCTCTTCGAGGCGCGCGTGAAACACAACGCGCCATCGACCCGGGCCTGGTGGTGATTGGACAGCGAGCCACCCAAAATTCTCTGACCTAAAAGATTTAAAGCAAAACGTATTTATCTTTATTCCTCACTTCATAAACGAACTAACTAAGTACTCATCCAGACATGAGACTAATCCGCCACACTAACATTAAGCCATGTCTACACATTACGCACTCTACATCGTGCCCGGTTCAGACCACGATTATTCATTCCCTACGGTGACACATGACGAATCAATTTCCGAACGAAACCAATCGGAATATGGAACGTTTGTCTATGGTGCATGTTTTTTTAATGATAGACGCGCTTTGATTGCAGTGAGAGTAAGATTGTAATAACTTTTATTCTGGATATGAAGTACCTAATAGAGAATTTACTTAAAAATATATTTTGTATCTATTAATAAATAAGTATACAAAAATTTAATACTAATAATAAAAACATTATTAAAATTGATCGAATAGTTACTACAAAAAGCATGCCTTGTAAATTAATAACGGCCACTCATTACTATAACAATATTATTATTATTTTCTAATTTCATAAATATACCTTAGTTTTTCTTGCACATTATTTTTTTTTACAGAGAAAAAATGGTACTGTGGAACATGTGGTACTAACGAGAGTTGTATGCTAATGGCTCTAAGAAATATATATTTAGCTGAGAAATGGTCCATGAAGGTGGAAAAATACTATGTTCAGCTACTTGCCATGCAAGGAAGTTCTTTTATTACCTACTTACCAAGGTTCTCGATTTTTTAATGACGCTGCAAAGCAACGCCAAGGAATAAAAAAATATGTCGATTTTTCCCGCCTTATTTCCAGATCCTTTTACTAATTCATCGCAAAAAAGTTAATACCTCGATCGAAAGTTAAAAAAATACCAAGCACTTTTGTTTCGTAAAAAAAAACCATAGACTATTCACAATGAAATTACTACTTAGAAGCAGCAGTGCGTTATCTGTGACAGATATTAAAAAAAAACTCCTTGTCTTTTAATTATACGTTACTGGCATAAGGTGGTCATGTTGCTTAGTAGTTTTATGTTTTATTTTAACAGTAGTACGGTCTATTTTTAGATGGACACTGATTTAGCGATAAAAAATGTAGAGAATGTACACACTGGTAGATAATTACTAGGTGTGTGACATAATTACCATGTAGACGACGTGTGGGGATTTTTTTAAGTTTTAATATTTTTTAGTAAAAGTAAAAAAAAAATTGTTTAGGTAATAGTTGATTGCTGCCACCGACTGTTAAAAACGTGTTTAGATATTCGGTGATAGGAAATCGAAGTATCTTTATTATAGAAAAAATGTGTCAAGATATTCGGGAAAGAACGCGTCATGGCTGTTAATAACTGCCCAATTAACATAATATTATTTAATCACAGCCAGATTTTCTTTCAGTTTCATTTTGTTTTTGAAAACACTGAATGTTAGTGAAATAGTTCCCTTACATTATAACCAAAAAAAAACCAATTAAACCATAATAAACATTTTTCTTAAAACATTTATTATCAGTATTACTTTTTCTATATTATCATTTAATTTTATCAGTGTCATCTATCTTTGAGAATACTAGTCAACCAGTTATTGGCGACTGTTTAAGTCTGTGGTTTAACATAATAATTATATTAAATTATAATAATAAAATATAAATATATTATTATGATAATTATAAATACGTTCTTGGTAAACTGATTTAAATAAATAAAAATTAATCATTCCACTTTGTCGCTATAACTCTCTCCTAACCAGAGTAATGTTGCTCCCACACTGCTGTTAAAAATGTTTACAAACATTTTCAAACACTAATACATTTACCACTTTATTAAACGTTACTTTTACAACCGTACTTAAAATACGTAATGTAACGTAAAAGTAGGTAAGTAAATGTGGTGACTTAACATCGTGATCAAATGTTTGTTCAGAAAATGTTTACTAATGTACACATTTTTAACAGCTGTGGGAACACCCTAAAATACACTAATTAGCTTCCTGTCATAGGTCCACTTCCAAAATTCAAATAGTCTATTACCACCTACCTGAGTCTGTGTGAGTCCCAAACTCGCAGCGAGCTCTGCCCTCTCCGGGAGGGCGAGGTACTGTGTCCGCTGAAACCTCCTGTTCAGCTGCTGGAGCTGAAGACTGGAGTATATCGTGCGAGGTTTCCTCATCTTCTTGCCTTTGCCGTTCACGCGGAGACCAGGGTCATCGGAGAGGCCGCATTTTTCTGTTGGAAGAAAAGGGGACAGTTATTTTTTAGTCCAGATTTGTAGAGTGGTGTACCGGAAGACGTAGCGTTGGGAGGCCTCTCACAAGGTGGACCGATGACCTGGTGAGGGTCGCGGGTACCCGATGGATGCAAGACGCACTGGACCGGTTGTTGTGGCGACACTTGGGGGAGGCCTATGTCCAGCAGTGGACGTCTTTCAGCTGATATGATGATGATGATGATTTGTACACACATATCTAGATATCGCCTTGTGGAAAGCTGTGCATGAAGTTTATGATGAACGTACGTACTCAGAAGATGACTAATTGCTCTTATTTTAAAGGTTCAGCTAAGCCGTCAGGTTATTCAGGGTTGAAAGTTACAAAGTGGTAGTAAAAGGTACATAATTATTTCGAAACATTAGTTTAAACAAACACTCTTCAGAGGTCCAATCAGAAATTAAGTAACGGTGTTCGATTTACAAGTTTGAGCTACCTATTACCACTCGAATATAATTGCAGCACAGCATCCGACTACAAAATAGAAGTTTTTTTGAATCTAGAAAGAAAAAAAAAACCGTTTTAACGATAGTAAAAATGCCGACGGCTTTGGTGCATCACTATTTTGGACAGACTTGCGTAAGATTTTATTACGGCGTTTTACTAGTACTGGAAAATCTATTCATGCCAGCAGCAACGGGCAATTTTAGTAAGCCCGTTACTGGTGCGTACCATACCTACAGAAAAACTCAGTAATATTACTCAATCAAATTATTCCCTTAGTAACTTTTACTTTGAGAAAGCAGGTGATACCATAAGTCATTCATATTTAATTCCGCGGTCACTTTAAAGCATTGATGTAATAAAAATCAATCAAGACCTTTAAATGATGGCGCCGAAATGAATTTAATTTATTTTATTTTGTGCGTTTGTTACAAGTTTCTGAACGTGGGCTTGTATTTTCACGCTTGTTATAGGTTAAAAGGTCTGATAGAAATGATAATAATTTTCTTACATAAATTTATGAAATATTTGTACCGAGGAGGTAAACGAGGAGGAAAAGTTGTAAAAAAAGTATTGCACACAATGTACACACTACCTTGTAGGTATATGCGAAGCCCTTGTTAGAAAATAGTTCTTAATAAAAAAACCGGGAAATAGTCCTACTAGTTGACAGTTCCACATATATCTGTCAAAAAAACATTCGAAATTCAAACTTCCAAAATGGCCTACCGAATTCACACAGCCGCGCAGCCTATAAATCACAACATATTTCTCTGCAATAAATCTACAATATAAATATTCAACGCAGCAGACAGGCTGTGAAACATGGCCATCCATTTTGTAAAATATATGAAAGGCTCGGCTACTTGATAATAGCTATAGTAAGTTGTAATTACTGGCTTCGTATCGCTACATCGAATCGCCTCAAGTCCGACACCCAGCTTTTTGGTAAGCGTGCTGCGTAGTGGTGCGAAAGGACCGAGGCGGTTGGTCGATTTGTGGTTGGACGAACAATTCTTTGGCTAAAAAATATCACTTATATTTAAATATACACAGTAACATGTGGTATACTAAGTTTATGTATATCACAAACAGATGTTATGTTTTGGCTGTGCATATTTGTTTTGCCCGGGTATGACATTATTACCGTACATTTATTCGGTTAAACCCATTTCAGTCCACTATTACCTATAATAAGTATAATGGCAAATAATACTACGTTACAAAGAATCGAAATGAAGGAGAAAAAAAGTTAAGATTCCTACAAAACGTTTATTAAGTTTTTCATACACTTTTATGACAATAAATGACAGCTTTAAGAAGTGGATTAATAACACCCGATTTCTGTAAATAATATCAACGTGTCACAAATTAAACGAAACTCAAATGATGCGGTTAGTTGTTGAAAATGTATTCAACGTTTGAAAAATTGGTTTAACGATCATGTTCGTAACAAAAACTGCCTCCCTAATTGTAATATATTAAAACCTACAACTCTTGTCAAAAGATTTCAGTATCTAAAATCTCGACAAAAACCTTTTTCTAATAAAATCGAATGAAAACCGTAACAATCGCAGCACTAACGATACCACACGATTCTCAGCACTGCATATTAATATCGAACGCACTTTAATCTTTTTTATTCGGTTTCCGAACGCGCGCCGTGGAAAATTTTTGAATTTGGAATTGTCCGCGGCTCTTTTGGTGCGCTTTTTAAAAATCGAACGCGAGACCGTTATTTTTTTCTTTTTTAGATGCGCTTGTGATTATTATTAGCGTAATGGAATTTTGGTTTACATCTTTCAAAATGAAATAATATTTTAAGCTGTTAGGGAGGGAGAGTGACAGAAAACAAAGTAAAGTTACTGTTGCACTAAAAAGCTACTAAGTTGATATACCTAGTTCAAAGGAATTTTGAAGGAAACTTCCTCCCCTCCACTCGACTCACTCGCCACGGAAATCGAAAAAAACTCTCGATTCAATTTCATTTGTTTAAGTTTAGTGGAGGAAATGACTTAAAATAAAGGCATAAAAGTAGTTCAAAATACCCAAAAAAAAAAAAAAACTATAGCATTTACAAAAAAAAACCAATGCAAATAAAGAACACAAATCTTTCAAATTCAGAATTCAGTTACAAATCCAAAGGCTTGCCGGCCAGTGTCGCGATCGCAGATAGATATGCAAAACTGTTTGCGCAGCCGAGCCCCGTAAATCCATGGTGTGATATTAATACTTCCACCTGTATGCACTAGTTAAATACGTATGAAGCGAAAATGAGTACCAATTTTTGAGGATGTAGGTATTCTTTTTTAAATTTGACGAGGTTATACCAGTTCTTATTTTGAATAAAGAACTTCTTTGCTTATCAAATGTCGGTTAGTGAAAGTTAGGCAACTGAGTGCCATATTCTACTTATTTTTAGGGTTCCAAACCTCTAAGTATATGGAAAAATAGAATCCTTATAGGATCACTCGGTTGTCTTTCGGTCCGTCTGTCACAGCCGATTTTCTCCGAATCTACTGGACCGATTCAGATGAAATTTGGTTCACATAATATAATCTTTTGTGACCTAAACACGAACGTGTAAACAAAAAAAATAAATTTTGAAAATTCATTCACTTTTTGGGGGGCAAATTAGAAAATTATATATCATTTCTCCCTCCTTATATCCGAATCTATTGAGTCTAAAATTTTGAAAAAAATACATATAATAGAAAACCTATACGAAGTAAGATGATGCAAGTAAGAAATTTGTTCGGAACCCTTTGCATGCGACTGCAACTCGCACTTGGCCCGTTTTTAAGCAAAGTTCGTGTTCGCATCATAGTCGCAATCTGTCAAAAAGCCTCCATTTCCATACATTTTACACATGACACGTTTTGTAGACATACGAATGCTAACGTTGCTTAAAATTTATTTTGTATTAGTAGACTTTTATTGGCGCGCTGGTGCCCTGGGAGGCATATGTCTAGCAGTGGACGTCTTTAGGCCGATATCATGATGATGAGGCTAAAACGTCAGTTGTAAGAATAATCAATCTGTCTAGCCTTTTCCTAACTAGCCGGATGCAGCTGAGTACCAGTATTATACACGGAGGGACGGCCTATCTGATCTTCGTAACCCAATAACTTGGAAAAACTGTACCTTTTTGCAGTTTAGATTTTCTGGCTTCTGACGTAACGACTGCCAAAGATCACAATGACAGACTAGCGGCTTAACATGCTTTCCGAGACACGGAGGCTTTTCAGTATGTGACGGATGGTCACCCATCCACGAATCGACCTCAGTAAGAACTGCTTATCCTCGAAAATCGACACGTGCGTCTGTTATTATTTAGCCACGAACTCCTTATCCGAGTTCGAAGAAAATTGAGACTTAGGTAGTGAGAATTTTGAAAACCTCATCCATTTAAGGTTAAGTGAAGTTGGTCATGTGAAGTCCCAGCCAAAATCATATTTATTAATTAAATGATTTATGCACAGTTCAAAATTTCACATTGCATTCATCAAAAAACTCAGAACAAGCGCTTCCCATGGTTCCATACAAAATGTGTGTGTATGTATGTATGTATTTATGTATGTATGTCGGCGTCCGTCATACGTAGAGACGAAACAATGCTATGCCCCGGGCCGCGACACACCCTCAAGCAGTAGTGATGTGCTGATGTCGTGTCGATAAGTAGTGATGGGAAAAAAACGTTGTCGATGTTTTTTTGTTATGTTGACTGCAGAGAAGGTGCTTGCTGCCAATAAGCTCTTGCTGTGGATAATTTAACAAAATACTTTTTAATTATACTTTTAGTAAAAAAGTATTTTTATTAAATTAGCCTGTGTGCTTATAATGCTTTGTTTTCTCTGTTTGTAGAACGATTATTTTTTCACCGCACATAGTGAGATTTCTTTTTTAATCTTTTGAAATAATAAAATAACAAAAAAATCGCTTTTTTTCGAGTAATAAATAGGTCGTCGATAAGAGTAATGCGATAAGCTACACATTGTGCACTTGTTTTTATCAATATTTGTCATATTTATTACAACATGCATATACATATAGACACAACAGTCTTTAATAAATAAAAATTATGACACTGCCAAATAAATCTAAATAATATTAATACTGAAAGCAGAGCCACACACATACCATACTGCCAGTACCCCGCCCATAGCCCGCCTACCGAAAAACGGAACGTAAAATGTACCAGCCAAAAAACAATAAAACCTTTGCCAGATACGAAAGAAAAAAGAAAAAAAAATAGAAAAAAAAAATATGTTGTATGAACAGACGAGCGGTTTTAAATGTTTCGTTAATTTTGTCTTGAAATGTACTTTAATAGGGAAAATATTGAGATTTGTTTTTATAGAAAGTAATAAATAGATATTGTTGTTGTAATTTTGCAACGAAAATATAAAACAAATAGGTATAAAGCGAAGTATTTAGATGATCTTCATCAAACATCTAAATTATTTTGAACAAGAAGTTTATTTTCTTGTTGGCTTTGCTTAATTTGCTTGTGAAAGAAAATCTCTGGAAACAGAAAATCACTAAAATTTATTTTTGTACCACTGGTGCAGTTTAAAAATATATTTTTGTGCCCAAAAAAAATGTAATTTTCAGAAGTAAAACGAATTTCATTTCTGTACCTAGACACTCGTCTGCAGCTTTCAACAAGAAAACAAAATCGCGCCGACCGTTTTGAATAAAAACAAGAAAAAAATCTTCACTCTTACCCGTTGGTACGTTACCGCGCTTTTTATTAAAGAATAGTCTTATGGGAATCAAATTATTAACTTTTAATTACTTTCACCGCACTCTATTAACTTATTAAACAGAATTTCCGATAAACATGTTATGGAGTTACGTTACAAATTTTATTTTTATAGTTTACTAGCTTTTGCCCACAATCTTCGCTCGCGTTCAAGACTTATTATCGCAAAAAGAAGTAGGCTATAACCGTCTCTACTGTCCCATCTACCTATGTACCAAAATTTATCAAAATCGGTTCAGCGATTTGGGCGTGAAAGCAAAGCAAACTCACTTTCGCATTTATAATATTAGTCATTTTTACGTTGACGACGAAATACAAAAAAGGAGATTTTATTTCTCAGTGCAGTTAGTAGTCCAGAAAAAATACAACTTGCTTAAAACAACGGAAAAGGCACAAACTAGAACCGAAAAAAGTTTTTTTTTCTTTGTTTTTCTGTTTCCAAAGTTAAGAGCAAGAGGTGTGTTTAACGCTTAGCCTAAGGTCCTCTTTCCTGAGTAATCTCATTTAGATCTACACAGTTTCGGGAACTGTTATCAACTGAAGTGTTTGTTGTACTTAAATTAATAATTAAGAGTCGATAAAACTTAGATTTTTTGTTTGCCATTTTATTTTCGAGCTATTAGCAATATTGGGTTGTTTTTTATTTAAAATAAAATTGTACGATTATGTTTAACTAATATTTAAAAATAAAAATTTCACATCATCACGATAGGAAAACCTGACAATTCGAGCAAGGTTTTTGATTTTTTTTTTAGTTTTTGTTTCTACTCTTAGGGTTTTCTTGGACAAAGTGCCATACAATCTGTGATAACAATGCCATACAATGCGCTGATGACGTTTGACAATAGCTATCGCAGATAGGTTGTCACTATGTCTCGAAGCCCTTGTAACTATTCAAGATACAGTATTTCTTTTTCGTCTTCAAATAATTCGCTCTCTTGTTTATTTATAAATCCGTTTCAACACTTTAAATTGTTAATAAGTCTTACAATTTACAAGTATTATCACAAAATCCATATTTTATTGAAGTGTGAACATGACAAGGTTTTATTATTCTTTAAATGGCTAATTAGCTGGTGCTAAAGACACGTAAATCTTTAGTAGGTACTCATTATTTTTATAATTACGACTCGACCGTATTGTATGAACGATATTGTTTTTAATTAATGTCACGTTGAAGTTGAAACTCGTTTTCATGTATTAACTATAAAATATTCAATTTTTTTTTGTATTTTTTTATCGTATTCTTTATAAAAATCAATTAAAAAAATAACAACATCAAAATCTTCCGAAGTGACCATAGGTATGCAGTGCATTTTCTTTTTCTTTTCAAGTAGCTGATGCCCGCGGCTCCGCGAATTATCCCGAGGGAAATTACTCCTGGGATAAAAAGTATCCTATGTATGTCCTGTTCCAAGACATGATCAATCCGTTTGCTAAGTTTCATTCAAATCTGTACAGCCGTTATTACATGAAGAAGTAACAAACTAATAAATAAATAAACATACCAACTTTCGCATTTATAATGTTAGTTTCTAGTAAAATTAGCTTATAAAATAAATAACTTCAACTCACTTCACCACACGACTGTACCTCACGTGCCGCGCTTTAGGCTAAAAGTGAAGAATTCTTTAAAAAACTTGATAAAAATGATGTTGAAGCTAATAATTAAAAGCTAGTCAGTATGCTATTATGTTTATATGTCTCGCGGCGATCAGCAGTTGCTTGCTACGAAGGTTCCGGGGTAACTTCACGAAGAATACCCTGGGGGTGGGCTGAGGTACTTTTGGGGACACACCCTTTGGTTTTGACAGGTCACATTTTGATAGATACTTTTTTTGTGTTAGAAAACATCGGCGTCCATAACGCACCTTTCCGATTTTATACATTAGGCTCGCGTTTGACCACTATCTCACCTGATGGTAAGCGATGATGTGGTCGAATATGGAGCACGCTTGCCAAGAAGTAACCTATTCACTCTTTGACTTGAAGACCTCTAGTATGTGTAGCTATCTGATGGGTGATCTTATAAGTTATAACGTTTATTGATGTGTTTATAATTCCCTAATGAGGTGGAAATAAGTTTTATAGTGAAATAGTAAAAATGTTTGCAAACATAAACAAATCCGTACAGTAATGAATCTGAAATGAAGCATTTTATTCAGCTCACGCTCATTGGGTAACGTAATTTTCATATTTAAAGTAACGAGAAACCTCTTGATTAGTATTTAAAAGTTCAAGCTCACCTTACTCGGTCTATTTGAAAAAAAAATCGGTTGTGATTTGTCAATAGCAGTAACTAACGTTAATCAAGCCACAAAGTAATTTAAATTAATAGTAATGCGATGATCTATTTGTTTTTCAAATAACAACTCGGCAATAAATCGACAAATTGCCACTAAATCGACATTAAACGTTACTCATGTGACTAGCATGTGATTAGCACAATTATCTCATAAATTAATTTTGTCGTAAAAACTCGCAGCGCTGTATAGTAACAGTTCATAAAATTAATGAACGAAATAGAGCAGACTGCGTAGCGTACTGGGTGTGACCGAACGAACGTAACGTTAAGCGCTTTTTAACATGAGTGTACCTTTTTTCTTTTTATGGATTTTCGAATATTTTTTAAGGTTTTGTAATGTGAGTGTGTTTTGGGTTTTAGATAAAAGTTTAAACGAGAAATTAATTTTATTAATATCGCACTTGCCTCCTTAGTATTAAATTATTTAATGAGGTTTAAACCTAAGCATTTTAAAGTTACTTTAATAAGTAGGTGCCTTATGAACTGTTTAACAAAAAAATGTTTCCTAACATCAGGATAAAAGTTTGTCTAAACAACCTCGCCTTGTGCAAGCATAATACCTCCAACACAGATTTTGTTTTCCAAAATTGGAAAAAATAGTTCCAACTTCTAAAGAAAGTAACAAACTTTTGCTACAGCTTCGCTAGAATTAAAGTAGACTATTACCGCCTCCAGTATACCTTATCTCTGTACAGACGGGCACATGAAGGTACAACAATCTGTCAAATTTCCTTTATAGATTTTCAACTTGATAAAGTTGAATATTGTTGTTGTTGTTGTTTTTTTTTGTTGTTTATTGTTGTTGTTGTTTTTTTTTTTATTTTGTGGTTGAGCATTAGGTTCAATTTTGATTGGGAAAAGTCTTTACCAAAATTCATCATAATCGGTTGGTTCGCCAAATGAGACGTGAAATCACAACGAAGAAACTAAAAAACATAGTTTGGATAATTTCTAACAAATTAACATTCCATTTACCCCATTAATTAAGTTTAACACGGACTTAATTTAACTACGCATACAAAAAAAACACTATTTAATCTGATTATTATCATTTAAACAACGTCAAGAGCCATTTAATTTATGACAACAATTAATTTAAACAATGACTACAAATTGTTTCTGTCAAAACAATTTGTTTCCTAAATGATACATTTAGTTGAATGTGTAATTAAATTTATTTAAGTTTGTTTTTACACACTATGATTATAATTTAATGCGCATTTTTGTGGTATAAGGTACAAACACCAAAGGTGGAAGTAGGAATATAGCTCGACTCCTAAGAGCCTGGAGGTCTTCAAGATTGAATAGGTTACTTCTAGGCAAGCGTGCTCCATCGTCGACCACATCATCGCTTACCATCAGGTGAGATTTTGCAACGCGAGCCTCACGTTTTGACAGTAGTTTCGTGATTCTAGCTAATAATATGAAGTACCCTGTTGGTACCGGTAACACATACAATGTGGAGACATAGGAATATTTTGAATCTATATAATAGATTCTGTCCGTCCTTCCTGTCACCGAAATTAAAAATAAACTTTCCAATTGCATAAAAAGGATAGTGACTACTTTTCTGACGAAATATTCCAAGCTGTCTGTTGCAGTAAGTGACATCATATCTGTGATAAAAGACAAAATATTCGTATGAACAAGTAATGTCGCAGTGTTCTGATTTATTGTCGTATCGTCGTCTCCATCTTGTATATCTATGTTCGCGTTATTTAGCTTGTGATGAATTTCCAACAGCCACCGCAGACTTCTCCCTTTTATTTTAAGTCCTTGCAGTCCATCCAAAGGTGGTCTGCTAAAGTTTGCTGTCAGCTATAAGACTGCCAATTGTACCCATAGAATTAAGTTTTTTAAAAGACTCGTCTATCTGTTTTAGGTGTTCAGTAAAGGATATTCTATCCATCTATATATATGACTTGTATTTGATTTGTGACGGTTCGATATTATTTTTTGTCACAGCAACCTCTTCAACTTTCACAGCGTATAAAAACGAGTGACATACGGAGTCGCGTGTCAAGCTTGAAGGTGACAGAACGCGTCGTAAGCGTGTAACCTTTGAGTCAAGAACTTAATATAAAGGTGCTAAGACTGCGCGGCCCTTTAATGTTGCTTATACGACTGTATGACCATTTGTAGCGTTTAAGAGCGGTACTTAAATGTACTGATACCCAGGAGTTTTGGATAGAGTGAGATTATATTCGTGACAATGATTGTCAAAAGCCCAAAGTGTATAGGACATGCGCTATTGTACATAGCTCGAAGAATAGCCAAACTAAATGGCAGTGCGCAGGGTACATTTCTCACAAAACTAATAGTCGATGGGGTCGACAGGTTCTGGAGTGGCGACCGCGTATTGGAAGATGCAGCGTTAGAAGGCCTCCCACAAGGTAGACCGACGACTTGATGAAGGCCGCAGAAGTCCTCTGGATGCGAGGGACCGGTTGATGTGGTGACACTTGGGGAAAGCCTATGTCCAGCAGGACGTCTTTTAGCGGTAATAGGAAGTCACTTCCTCTAGATTTCTGGGCCAGGAAGGTAATTTTTCGACCACGGCGTGCCATATGTTCGGAGAGTTCAGAGGTTTTATGTTACGTCTCACAAAAATAAACCTTTGAGTATGCAACTTAAATTTACAAACCCACATTATAACCAAACTAACTTTTGCCTTCGGCTTCGCACGCGTTAAAGTGGCCTGTAACCGTTTCCAGGGCCCCGTGTATCTCTGTACTATAAATTCATGAAAGTTGGTTCGACGATTTAGCAAAGACAAGCTGGCGTTGGTGGCTGAGCTTCACAGCCTGGCTCTGCGGCGTAGTCTTGCTTGCCTTTCAGTCTTCTACAGACTGTACTTACGAGAGTGTGATTATCGGACGGATATACCGGATTATCAGACGAACTGCTGGGTACTGTTATGTATGTGTGCAAGGCGCGCTTCCCCCCCGCGCCCGTCTATTGTAGCCGTAGTAACTCGCCAATAAAGCAGTGCGTTACTAGCTAACATGCGATTCAGCTGTGTACCCCTTTCCCCGCACCCGCATACCCAACACTGGCGACGAGGATGGGATACTTGGTTCGCACGATTCTGTCTTGGTCGATTTTCTTATTAGTCGATTCCGACTAGTCGTACTCAGCGCTTCTCCTACAAATTTAATATGCGCACAGCTAAAGTGTGGAATCTCTGCCAGCGTCAGTCTTCCCTTCAACATATAACCCGTCTGCCTTCAAAGCAAGAGTGAATTACATCTTCTGGGCACGCTCGCTCTATCATACACCTCATCCATCGCTTTCCATCAGGCGTGATCGTGGTCAAAAGCACTTTCGCAGTTAGGATGTCAAACTAAACCACCTTTTACACTTATCTTGTACTTTTCCACCTATAAAATCAACACTTTATTAGCTCCAAGTAGATAAGACCAAAGTTATCACCTTTCAGATTCGTTAGCATTTGTAAAGGACTAATTGATTCAGTTCTAGCTGCTGGTTTTTTTCTAATTAATGTATTTATTTAGTCTAGTTTCCAGGTGTGCAGTATTATTTATTCTATTTTATTATACGGTTGGTTTAAGTGAGTTGAAAATTATGACTTTCGTCGAGTATCTATCGAAAATGATGTCAGCCTGTTGTATTCCAAAAGATACGTTAACCTATTTTAAGCGTTCCCGATTATGTTTGGTTTGGCTTCCAATCTAACCGTTGCTGAGTACTAGTATTTTATATGGAGAGGCTGCCTATTTGTGGCCTTAGTGCGAGTTTTCTAACGTTCTCGATCGCGTTAGCGCAACCGTCAATTGGTATTGAAACTGAATATGCGCCGTTTGGTGACTCACAGAAAACCAGTTTTTTTTTCATACAGTTTGACATAAGCGAACGTTTACGTTCACGCGATCGATTGCGTTAAAAAACTCGCACTTAGTAAAGTAAAGTAGAGTTTATTTGCTAAGGAGTAAGCCCTCAGACCTCCACAACCTAGGAACTGGGTAACACGATACCTCTTAGCAAGACTGGTGTCAGATTTTTCCCTAACCCTATTTTCTATGGTTAGGTACCTAACTCAAACTTAGGAATCGAACTAAAACCCTCACGATAGAAAACCTTAACTCTAACCAATAAACCACTACTATCTTTAACCAACAATACAATGACATTAATTAAAAAATTAATATCATCAAACAAGCAGTCTATTTAATATGATCACCCCTTGTTAAACTCGGAAAGATTTATAGCCATAAACACTGGCAAACAAAATTAAAACCTTAGCTGTAGACGATAGAGTTGAATATTTAATGCATAGAGCCAGTGCGGTAAACGACCATTTTGTTTTGAGCTGTGGGTTTGAATTAGTGGTATGTGGGATCAGCAGAGTTGGTTTGTCTGTACAATTTCAATGAAATCAAATATTATGGGGTTCAAGTAAGAAGAACTTAGTCATGGGCTGCCCCGGATCTAGGATTTTTCCGAACCGGGGCAGAACATGACGGTGGCGCCGTAGCAAACGTGAAAGAGTGGGGCTCTTTCACGTTTGTGATTAATTTTATTATGTATTAGGAGTAAAATACCTTAACGACAACGAAGACCCATATTGTACCCATTACTGGCATCAGTGTGTTTTAGTACCCCACATCGAAAAAGTTTTTTTATTTAAACACTTGAATTTGCGCCCCTTAAACTGGCCGCCCGGGGCACGGGCCCCGGTTTACCCCCCCTAGATCCGGGCCTGGTCATGGGTCAATGAAAAGAAGGGTATAGTTGGAAATGCAACATCTGAACCTCCGTCCAGAGTTCGATTCGCTGGTTGGCATGTACCTTTTCCATTAATATTTTTAGTAGCAGCACTAAGCCTACATCATTGGTAAACTGTGGCCCTACTATGACGTACTAATGCCATCCAATTCCGATGATGTAAAAGGGATAGTGCTATTCGCTATGTATAGCTCCGTCTCCCTCTTAGAGCGGAATCATGATCGTTTTAAGGCTTCATAGTAGGGGGCCCCTGTCTTCTTCGAACTGGCGATATTTGGATTGAGACGGTATTTGCACACTTCTGCATGTCCTTTCGAGAAACAAACGGGTCATGATATGTCAATTTATCCCAGACTAGCACTTCGCCCGCAACGTAGTCTGCGCAGATTTAGTACAAACTATTTTCACCCCTTTTCACTCCCTTATAGGTTGAATTTCTGAGTGCTCACCTATTTTTTTATTTAATTTAATATGGGTTTGCTCTTGACTCTAGTCTAGGTCATAGATGACAGAGACAAAGTCGACGATGGAGCGAGCTTACCCAGAAGAAAGAAGCCTAGTGCTAAATTTCATGTTCCTAGTGTCAGTTTCAGCTGTGCGTTGATATGTCAGTCAGTCAGTTTCTGTTTTATATTTATTTAAGGCTCTTTTAAAGCTGGTTATAGACCATAGGGTCGAGATGAAAATTGATTGCCTACTAGTTTAATTTGTCACAATTTGTTAATTATACGTTCCTATGTTTGTTGTCCAAAGTAATTTTTAATTACATGTTGGTTTTACATAGAGATTGATTACTTTTGTACAGACACACAGCCTTTTCGGGTAGCTTGATGTGCTGGAGAGTGTAATTGTAGAATATTATTTGATTGGATTTTAGGGACTTTTATAATGTGATGAAAAATGGGTTTTATGAAATGTGAAAATACTAGACAGGAAATTCGAATCAAAGTGTAATTTTGTTAAGTTCACTACAAACGTAACTCAAGGGACTTTAGGCAAAGAGCCATTCTATGGCGATTGTCGACATGGCGATTGTCGACATGCCAAAATATAAAAGGATTGTTCACGTGACATTTCGACAGCGATTGTCAATCCCATACATTTTTGACGTTTTGACAATCGCCTTCGATACGCTACCACTGACATAATGTCACCTTGTCAATCCCATACATTTTTGACGTTTTGACAATCGCCTTCGATACGCTACCGCTGACATAATGTCACCTTGTCCAGACCTTAAGTTTATTTTTTAAAGCGAACTTATTATTTTGTAATACCAAAATCTTTTCGAATTCAGAACGAGATACCTTTCGACGTTCGAATTTCCTAGTGATGTTTAAATACTAACAAATAACAAATGACGAACGAGTTTTAAAACTCTGGTAATTAACTTTTAGCAAGAATTTAGCTTACAAAGTAACTTAGATCGCCTGAATCGATTAGACGTAAACACAAATCTATATTTTTAGCAGGTAGCCAACAGGTATTTCCGGCGTTTCGAGGCCATGCTAAAAACCTAACCAAAACCTTGAAACGAGGAAGGGTTTAGAAATCTCCTAGTGCATTTGGGAAACGACTATATGTATGTGAAAATCGACCTTGCGTAGGGTTGTCAAACGAAATATGGGATGATGAAAACTATCTTTAATTATGAGGCCACTTCAAGGCAAGCGTGCTCCATCGTCAACCACATCATCGCTTTCCTTCAGGTGAGATTGTGGTGAAACACAAGCCTATCAATAATAAAAAGTCATACTTAGGGTGGATTTGAAAGTTGACGATGAGGTATCATAAAGTCCTGTTTGACAGTTCGGTGTAAATGTCATCTGTCATGTTTAGAAGATAAAGTAAGTACCAAGTATTTTGACGTCACGAGTTAGGTCTAAATAGTCAATGTCTGATTGAAAGATTAGGCTGGAGTAGCGGGTCTGACAGCCCGATTTTTTTTTTCCTTTTTGTCAACTCAGCCGATGACGACTATTCTGCCAGTGTCAACAGCGCGATTGTGCAAGACGCAATTTAGAGTCGTCACTTATAAAGACTTTTTTTAGTATGATTTTCCCAAAAAGACATCCAAAAAATCTTGTGATTCCAAATCTACGACTTATTACAGCCGAATGTTAAAAGGTATTATCTTGTAAAGAAATCCAAATGAGGAAAAAGATTCAATACTTCGGTTAAACAGACTCTGACATCAACAACCTTAATTAAAAAATAATGACAGCACAATTATGAAGTAACATAGTAACACAAATTAAACATTATTTGACTACAAAAAGTGCCATCCTTATATGGTATTAAACCAGCAAGGAAGACGCATGTCGGAACGCATCAATTTAATCATAGTTTCCTTTGCACGAAATTTTTGACGCCTAAAAAAGTTATCACGTTTTTTTTTGCGTTGTCTGTGGTTCGCGTGCTGTTTTTTTTACGGATGGCATTCTCGAAAGCGAAACTGATACGTATTTTTTTTTTTAATTTTCTGTTCTTTTAAATTTTGAACGATATTAAAGGTTTATGTATCTGATTGTAAATGTTAATTTATTTTGGATAATTTTAATAATCATCCATATCAAACTAGATGTGGGTAATTTTCGATTTCCGTATTTTGATAAATATTCGGTGTTTTGTTTAACCTTTAAGGATTAATTTTCTATGCATGTTAAAATGGTTCCGCAACTGTCAGACATTGTTGACCTTAACCTCAGAAAGTATATGATTTGGAAATTAATATCTATATGCCTTGAAGGATTTAGAGATACGATGTACGAAAGGATTATTTGAAAATGAAATCGAACCTAAGAACGCCGAAAGCCGCAGTAGCTTCTAGAAAAACTTGCGACCATAGACGAAGCTCAGATGGAAAAGTGACAAACTAAGTATTGTAGTGCATTTGGTGACTGCCAGGGTCGCGGAATTTGTTCGAAGGAGTCACCGCGGCCCCGGAACGCAAAGGGCTTTAGAAGGAACACGGATGGGTTTTAGTCAGTAAGAGTTAGACACGCCCTTCCGCTCCACCCAGAGTGGAAGAAGTCATTTAATGATTTCCCATCCTTAAAAAAAAACTTGACTGAGTTATGGGCAAAACTGTTCCTGTGACATTTTTTTACATTCTAACCTTTGTCGAAGCATTTTTAAAGCATTCTAGAAATATCTTCTTGGTTATTTTCCTTTTATAGAACGTATATGTATCGTGATATACCATTGGCAGTTGAAACTCAGAGTTTTAAAGGTTAGCACTATCACACAAAGTCTATATAGAGTAGTACCTATGGGTGATAAAGTTAGTCATAGACTAACGGCCGGGCTCAATAACGAATCTACCTTTGACCAACCGTCAAATCAGTTACCAACAGTAGCTGAAACGTCATGTTTTTAGACTGTGACTGTTGGTAGCTGAAACTACTTCTAAATACTATGACCTTTATATCTACTTTTTGCGAATGGACAACTAAGAGTCACTAATATTTTAATTTGAAACTGTAAATTTGACGTTCAAAAGTGCCTTTTAATGGTCTAGTTGAAATAAATGAATTGACTTTTGACTTTGACTTTACTGGATTTTTCAGCAATTTCTGGGTAAATTTGAAAGGTTTACAGAATATTTTGAAACTGTGACCACTTAGCGTGATTGATGAAAGCGTGTTTTATAAGCGCTTAATTACTTATTTTGGTAATTATTAGGTACTATTATACGCACGCAAGTGAATTTATTGAAACATTTAGCGGTGTGAGCAAAACAGCTTAGTCTTACAAAGGTGTTAGTTATGGTTTGTTAGGTCATCAGTTAGCAAAATGAACTAAGTACCTAACTGTTTTCGGAAAGCTCATTTTTTTTTTAGGGATGGGAAATCATCAAATGACTTCTTCCACTCTGGGTGGAGCGGAAGGGCGTGTCAGACTCTTACTGACTAAAACCCATCCGCGTTCCTTCTAAAGCCCTTTGCGTTCCAGAGCCGCGGTGATTCTTATAATTGGATTTAATTTTATGTCAAAACTATTACCTACTAGCTTTTGTCCGCGACTTCGTACGCGCGAATCCCGTTTTTTTCCCGTTCCCGTAGAAATTTCCCGTCCCCGTAAGTATAGCATATATAGCATTCCTCATAAATGTGGCTATTATATAAAAAAAGAATTTGCCTAAGAAGTTCTAGAGATTAGTGCGTTCAACAAACAGACAAACTCTTCAGCATTATTATATTTGAGTAGAGATATCTATGCTACTAGCTGCCGCCGACGGCTCCGCCCGCGTGAAATTCATAAATTATCCCAAGGGAATATACTCCCGGGATAAAAGTATTGTATGGTCTATCCGCGTGCCAAGTTTCGTTCAAATTCATTCAAACGTTAAGACGTGAAGAGCTTGTAAACAAACAAACTCACTTGCTCAGTTATAATATTAGTAAGGATTGGATAAACAGTCTAGCAATGACAGCAAAGATTCTTTAGTGTTTTAAATATTTTCGTTGATTATTTTTCAGAAAAGTATTTATCTATACAGTAGCCCCTAACTATGGTGACAAAGAGACAGTGAAAATTATTTTTAAAAAAGTCTTGGATATTCTTCGTTACAAGTGGAGATACCCCATCCTGAAACTATTTTACGATTGCTGCAGTTTCTTTGAACAACTAAACGAATTTTCATGAATTTTCGCAAAGAAACTTGTAAAAGAATAACTACCTAATATTCAATACCTAGACTAGAACTAATAAAAGAAAAACCTACCTACATTTTCTAGCAATACCTAACAATTTGCATAAATACGACATCATATTTAATTCATTAGGGTTGGTCCTAACCATTTGCAAGAACTTTGCAATTCAACGACAGTTAGAGAAATAAAAAGAAAGTTCTTTTAAAACGAAACGCGAATGATTCTAAATTCAAACACTGCTCTACAATTGGTTGTGGCCGACGCGACACATAAAAATTTCATGGGCGACCGTTAGGTGGCGTTCGGGAAAAATTGAGTACCTACTAGAACTAGGGTTGTGCGACAGTCACTTGACTGAGGAATTAGTCGATCGATTGTCATTTGTTTTTAATTATTTGTTTTTTTGTTCGATTTTCAAATTGATAGCATTTACGTAAGAATGAATTTGTAATATAGATGCATGTTAAGGGAGTGAGGACAATGAAAGGATGGAGTGAAGAATGATTGAGAAGGAAGTGAATGTTAGCGTGATGGTTGAGAGACGAAAATGAGTGTAGCGTTGATTCTAAGTAATATGGAAAAAGGGCAGGACGGTGATGAATAAGTTGACTTGAGGCGCTTGACAAATTGCCAATCTATCAGCCAGTGCGATTGACGAAATACCAAAATATAAGGGGTTGATCACGTGACATTTCCACAGCGTTTGACAATCCCATACATTGTTGTAGTTTTGACAATCACCTTCGCCACGCTACCGCTGATAGAATGTCACTTGTCTAGAATCTCTGGTGAAAGCCATTAGAAGCGTTTGCCCACTGTTGGGCATCTAATGAATCTTGTGAGGATAGTTTGATATTTTCTCTTACCAAAGTAGTGGTTTAGATGTGAATAAGAGACATTCCCATGTTGATCTGGGGAGGGAAAAATACAGTGAAAAATGTAAAGAATAATAAATACTAGTTTTAAGTGCATTATTTAAAAGTCATTAGATATTTACAAATTAAACTCTCAGATCAAAGGGAGTATATCTCAGTCAATACGAATGAAAATTATCTATGACTTATAATTAACAATAAAAGGCCAACAAAAAGTTGCAATCGTATCCCTAAACTCTTAACACTCTAATCAGAAAACTCATTATTTCTTACTTGAGCATCATAAGCACAGAATGCCTCGATTTTATCACCACCTAGTATTTATAGGCTCTTTTTTATACAAATACAAATAAAATATTTGCCATCTAAAAAAATAAATAAATATTGAAGTAATAAAAAAATATCGACAAAAAGCCGTATCAGAATTGACAACCCTAATTATACTTGAACTGTGCTATGGGGGACCCTATTAAATATTAACTCGGCGGTTCCGTACTACAATTACTAGTGTTTTGACGTACTGTATTCCATGCCACTTTAGACGTCACGATTTTTATAGGGAAGTCTTGAAAATGTGTGATTTGATTGACATTTTGGTTCAGAATTTTCTATATATTATCACGATTTCGTCATTTAACACATTGATGAATCGATTTCGGGTAGGGTAGGTAGCAAAAACAACTAAATTTAAGAACTATGTTAGTCAATATTTTACAGATTTTTCATATTTATTCCCAAGAAATGTGAGAATCTGAAATAATAACCAAGTTTTACCGATAGAATCGTGATCGTATCGCATAACTTAAAGAAATTAAAAGTTCACCGAAGACTCAATAAAATATTCAGAAGAAAAGAGACATTTACTTTTTTTTTACCAACGATAGAGTTTTTCATAAAACTTCATGAAATTCATAGTTGACGCCTTAGAATGATGGCTCGTACTATAATGTGCCGATCAGAATATAGAGGTGACGATAATTTTGGGGTAAAACTCGTAAAAATGGGGTATTTCATAAGACAACTGTAATGTCGACAAATTAGGGTAATTTATAAGTTCAAAATGGCTTCTTTTGTGTGGAAGGTGTTAAAATACGTTTGAATTGAATTTGTGATGTTGTAATGGTAGGTATTATGTTTCGGGGGAATTAGAAAACTCGTTTAGGTTGATATTTTAACTTTTTTTCCCAATACCACGTTAATATTTATTTTTTGGTCAAGATCGCAGACTTTTTTGAGTAAAATACTTTTGTAACAATTTATTTATGTACCTACTATGAAAACTGCATTAAAAATCTTTCGACTAAGAACAATATTTCCGAACTAAATAAATTTGAATCTAATTATTTAAAGTTGTATGTTAACAAAAACTCTGCACAAAAACGCTTTTTTTATTTTAAATGTTTACCTGTCCTGCTGTGTTATTTCATTGCAACAACACACAAGTTTCATAAAACCAAGAAAAATACACAAATAGAATAAAAAAATAGAATATAAATTGACCGAAATAAACTTACCATCTTTAGGCGGACTCGCACACTGCGGCGCATAGGACCCTAAATGATAACCATAGGTATTTTGGTGCATCGGGGGAAAAGGGTACCCTAAAGATCTAGGACTGGGAAATCCTGACGCCTCATGAGGATTCTGCTGTCCCCCAGGACTTCCAAAATGATGGGGATGTTGATACCCCCCTTTGAAAGGACCATATCCATGCTGCTGTAATTCAATAAAAGCAGATTTTGAGGAGACATTCGTAGGAGTGGAATTTGCGGAGTCATGGGGGGTTTGTGACCCCCCTAAATGATGGTGTTGATGGTCTATTGAGTCTTGGGTCGTGAGGGCCGGCTGTGGGGTGGATGGGCCCCCCCCGTCCGAAGACTGGGGAGGCCCAAACGGATCTGTGAAACTCAGGGTGGATGGTTTGCTGTTGGGGGATTGAATTCGAGTAATTTTGAGGGATTTTATGGTCTTCGTGTGTAGGGGGCCGCTGGGGTAGCCTGGAACAAAGAAATTGGAGGTTAGAATACGGTGCAAAATTGGATTAACTGTTTGAGCAGGTTTTGCCGCCATCTTTTAGTCGTGGGACAAAACATTGTATAATTTGTACGTAATGGTAACTATTTGTTTTTTTTCAAATTTGAAACGTTAGACAAGCAGTATCTGTAAGATTTATCTTGTGGCAAGGTTTTTCATGCAGCTCAGATTAAAAATAAATAGATTATGTCATTTTTGTGTAACAACTGATGAGTTCTAAGCGCATACTAGTCGGTACCGAAACGTTAGGAGACAGAAACTTAAGATAGAATCCTATGGGCCGCAACTGTATGCATCCCTGAATCTTACTTCTTAGCTAAGTTTAAGTTAAAGTTAAGTTTAAGTTAGAGTTAGTAAATATCATTTTCGAAAAATATTTAAGCAAGCACGGAGCATAACTATTTTTCAACCAATCATAACTGACATGGTACCGTAGGAATCTCAAAAATGGAAACTTTCCAAAACCAGAAAGCTATTTAACCACAGATAAAAATATTTATTAAAAATAAAAAAATCCCACCCACTCCCACGGGGTCAGCAGAGGTCAAACTTGTGGGTTTTCTTTAAAACAATTTGTTTGGCCGACACGCTCAATTGAGCCAGTAAGTGGACGACCATCGGACTCCATGTAGGGGGAGACAAACGTCATTCAATTTACTTAATAATGCAGTATTTTATTTGTTTCAATATCATCATCTGCCTAGCCTTTTCCCAAGTTTATTGGGGTCGGCTTCCAGTCAAACCGGATTCGGCTGAATACTAGTATTTTACGTGGAGCGGCTGCCTACCAGACCCCCCCAACCCATTAACTGGGTAACACGGTACTCCTTGGAGAGACTGGTGTCAGATTTTGTGGCTTCTGACTATCCGTAACGACTGCCAAAGATCTACAAATGACAGCCGGGACCAACGGCTTAACGTGCTTTCCGAGGCATGGAGGAGTCTCGGTATGTAAAGATGGTCACCCATCCACAGACCAACCTAGGCAAACGTTGCTTAACTTTGAAGATCCACCCGTCCATTTTTTAAATCCCATATTTGTTTCAATATCTGGGAAATTAAAAATGAGGTCCTGAGGAATTATTTATTATCTCTTCATCCTTTAAGTTAAATGAGAATGGCTTATGCTATGCCTAAAACGTCATCCAGGAAGCAGAGTGGTGGAAGAGCTGGTGACTTTTGAAAGGAATTTGTAGTTATTTCTTCGGGAGAACCAAATTTTAAACATACAGTTCTGTGATTAATAGACAACGCAAAGCTACGCTGCATATTTATAATCTTATAACATGGAAGATAATGCCTAGTTTTAATGTAGACATTGGAAGGATAAAAAGATCCCAGTCATAGTATTTTACCGGTTTTAAGAAAGGTAAAATATTGAACTCACAAAATAAGAAAACATGAATGATGTAACTACGAGCATTTACTGATTTAAAGGAGTGTCCGTAGAGTTCCATGCACCTTGCAACATGCAAATAGGTTCATCTTATTAATTGAACGACATTGAAACATGAAAATTGTGTCTAAATGGTTTATTTGATTTGCAATATAAACTATAGGCACTGGACTCTCCTTATAGCGCAAAACGTTTATCTTATCTCCTTGACTACACATATCTCCATAGCTCTCTTGCCATATATAACATCCTTATTCAAATAACCATTAAACCTCAAACTGTCAACTAATACAACACTATTTCCATCACCTACTTACAAATTAACACATACCTACGAAACACTTAATATCAAGCGCCATCTATACCCTTTAACGTGTGGTCCCTTCCCATTACATTTCATTACATATTGATGTCCCAAAAAAACTAAACGAGCCAGCGATACTATCCTATGGGTTACGAGATTTCTCACAAACCTAACTGGATCCATCGCCTCGGTATAAAACAAATGGTCTGATGAATTAAGATGAGAAAAAAAAAATCCTTTTCGGCAAGATCTTTGTGTTAATTACTTATAGGGTTGCTACGAAGATGCTGGACTGTTTAACAGTTGTATTTTATGAGTTCATGTTGTAGAATAAGATCGGCTTTGTGGACCGTCATCTCAATCAAAATACTTGTGTTCTGGTAAATGTTTTGGGAATTCTTTCACTTTGCGTACAGCTAAGGAATGGAATTTTCTACCGGAATCTGTGTTTCCTGCTACACCCTTGGAGGTCTTTGAGTCAAGAGTGAATAGGTCACTTCTAAGCAAGCGTGCTCCATCTTTGACCACATCATCGCTTTCCGTCAGGTGAGATTGTACTCAAAACGCGATTCTATCAATTTAAAATAAAAGCTTGCAATGCCATTAACATTTAATTTATCATTAGGTTCTTTGAATACTCGCATTTTTTTGTCTGCCTGGAAGGTTATCTTATGAAAGATCATCATTTTCGTAGACAATAAATAATGACCATTCTCTCTTAAGTGACTGACACAGTCCTTTAAGTCCATCAACTTATTACATCCACCGCCAAGACTCCCAAACATAACAGCTTAAAAATGTTCGTAAACTCTCCAAATGTTTGGACAAAACACTGCATTAAAGCAAATATAGACTGCACAATTCAGCATAAAGACTTGAAGTGGTGGATTAATAAATGACAACACCGCATGCAGTATGATTGACACTAAACGTAGCGGTGGACCAGTTCCAGCCAACGGCGGTAACGTACTCAATGTACGAATAATTTAGTAGTCTATTTTGCAAATGGGACGAGCTGTAGTCTATATAAAAATCGGTAAGCTAGTGACAGTGAACGGTAACATGGTGCATATAACATTGGTACAATGCTTGGTGAACGTGGACCAAACGAAGATGTTGTAAATCAGATTTCCCCGGTTTCAGAACAAATGCTGAGTCGAACTAAAGTATATTTTGTACATTTGGTCATTTGGTCATTTTTTTTTTTATTCATAAACAAGTAATTTTGTACCTATCTGAATTTACACATAAAAATACACAATACAGTATTTACAATATAATAATAACATTTGAATTTTTATAAATTAAATCATAATCATAATCAATAATTTTACATTTTTTTTTAATAGCATTTCGACAATTACATAAAACAATATGGTCAACTCCTTAAAATTAAAAACAAAAACAATAAAATAATTCAATAAAATTACAGTTCTTCTACAGCATATAGACACTTATTCAATAGGAATTCCTTTAGTTTTATTTTGAAAGCGCTATTGTAGACAACACTATTTATTTCTAAAGGCAATCTGTTGAATAATTTTACGGACTGGTATCGTGGACTGTGTTTAACAATTCTTAGGTTCTGATTAGCAACATTTTTGGACTTCAAGTCCAGTCTACGGGTGCCTTCCCTTATCTGCCGTTCTTCTACTGTCTCAAAACCTTGTATGTTTTTGGCCAAATTACTTAAATACTTTAGTACTTTTATGCAGACTGTATGAAAAATTATCTCAGTTATGTGAGCTAAGATAACAAATTAGGTTTTTTCCACAACCAGCTGAAAGAAGCCCTACTTACGTTGTATATACTCAGGAAGAAAGATATATTCAAATTGATAAATTATAGTATTCTTTGCACACTTCTAATAATTATTTCTTCCTTCAATGCATATTCTAAATTAATTTCTACCTTCAGCATCAACCCTACACCACCGTCCACTATCTCTTTCACTCTCCTCACATTCCCTATACCTCCATCTTCTTTCATTTCCGAGAGTTCCGCCGGCGCCGCCAAAGGTCGGGTCAAATCGTTTCGTTTTTTTGTCTGTTTGTTAGTCGTGTTGATTGCTTATGTTAGTAATAATAATGTTTAGCCATAACTAATTGGTGTAGAGTTTTATTGAAAAATATTTATCACACTGTATTGGAGGATTCAATTTGTTAGGGTATTGGTGATAAATGTGAATGTGGTCATCAGGGGTGATGACGATGAAGGATTAATTAGTGGTGATGTTTAAGATCAATGCCGCTTAACACCTGTGGTACAAATACAGCATAACACCGATGACATTGTTCATGTCAGTCTTTAATTCAAGAGTGAATAGGTTACTTCTAGGCAAGCGTGGTCTATCGTCAACCACATCATTGCTGTCCAGTTGAGATTGTGGTCAAAGACAACAGGACATTCTATATCAACTTATAGTAAAGCATAACCAAATAAACAGACCGACGTCAAAGAAGAGACATTTCTTTAACAAAACACCGTCCTTTTATCAATCTATCCCTGTCTTATTCAGTTTAGATATATCTAGACCATTATTTTCTTACTAACTACTCCGGACACGTAAACTTACTGATCCGTGTCGCGAAGGTTCATGGGAACTCATGGAAAAACCCTATAAATAATGGGTGCCCCATAAAATGGTATTAAGTATTCATTAGAGAATGTCCCATGCTCCAATGGGTTTTGTAGTTTGATATACGAAATTTTGTAGTCAGGTTTTGTTTTTGGTTCTAAATGAGTAAAAATTACTTGAAATTTATGTTGGAATATAGTGGTATGAGAGATTTGACGACGATATTATTTTATGAATGTAAGAAGGAGAAATGTCACACAGATATGCTCTTAAAATTTGTATCTTTTTATGCAAATAAATTGTGAATCATATAAACAAGATAGGAAAAGCATGATGGTTCACAATGGAAGGAGTGAACCCCAAGACCCCAAGTAACTTAGGACAAAGGCAGGAAGATTATGATAAACTCTTGAGCTAACTTTACAGTGCTCGATGATTCAATAAAAATAATAAAAAATCTACATCCATAATCTAATAGAGTCGATAAAAGCGTTGCTAGGATATTATGAGCAGGTTCAAAGTCCAAACCCTAGCTGACATTAAAGATCAAGAATGCAAAACCAATAAAACAATTATCAATCAAAATTCTTCAATCATCATAATCAATTAAGACTAACTGATTTATCTAATCATGTTTAAGTTTAAAGCAAAATCAAGAGTAGTAAAAAAAAATGATTTATGTATATTTTTCAGCATCGCTGATAGTATCTGTCTAATTACTCCATTGTTATTTATTCATAGGATAAATTATTATTCATTAATACATTGTCAGCAGTAACATACGATTTTGCGATAACCTCAGAATTATGGGACCTATCACTGGGTTCATCATCATTATTATTCGAAACTATCTTTTTCTACTTAGCTGTATCTTCATTTTTATCTTTCTTCCGTATTGTAATTTCACCGTTTCCAATAATTCCTTCTCCATGAACTACTAATACATTTTTATCTATCTCATCATCATCACCATTTTTATGACCTTACCCCAAACTATCTGGGATCAGAGTAGTCTCGGTAGTCACTGCCTTTATAGACATGTCATCTTTTCCACTTTCTTTTCGATGCAACTGTACATCATGTTCACAGTCAGCAGTTCATATTTTTGTGTAAGTACCTAACTGTTTCATATTTATCCAATTTTATATTACTCAAAGTTTGAGTGCTAGGCACTATTTCCAACCACTGAGGCTCCTGACAGTGTAAAAGTAGTTACCAAGAGACGTAACTTAGTATTATACTCATCATCATGATCATCATGTCAGCCGTAAGACGTCCACTGCAGGACATAGGCCTCCCCCAAAGGATTAGTAGTAGGGTTGCCATAATCGCCACGCTTGGTAGTCGGGTTGGCGATCGCAGTGTAGCTGTTGCAATGTATAGATAATGCTGCTGCCCATTCTCTGGAGAATCCCTTAGTCACTTACGACACCCACGGGAAGTGATGGGAAGGTGCTATTCTTTTACGTCCGCAAATCTGTCTAGCAAATTATAGTGCCAGCTTCTGAATGTAATCTATATCTAACGAGAATTCTGGCAGTATCATTTCCAAGACAAATTTGTTTCCCATCCATGGATGGTCGGTATTGTTTTGTAGTGGACATTTACAGGTTGCCATGACAAAAATTACAGGCACATATGAATATTCATGCTTCAAATACCAGTGATCTAAGATGGCAATCAAAAAACGATACAGAATGTCCCAGCTGGTTGTATTCTAGTGTACCTTATAAAAGTTAAATGAGGTAAACTGGTTACTTTGCTTCGGGGAAACAAGGAGGTTGCAATTTGTCTGTTATTATTACTAACCTAGTCGCTGTTTAATCCTTTGATACAAGTTTAAAGTGCCTTTGCCATACTTATAGTCGTACTTAATATTACAATTAATATGAAAGACTGTCTGTTACCTTTTCACACCTAAACCTCTGAACCAAAATCTCTGACAATTGTTATCAAGGGAGATGGGACGGCAAGACAGACATTATTTTTGAACCTGGATAATTGTATAAAAAAATAAAAAGTTTTGGCTAAAGAAGTCACGAGCCAATGCTGGTATAATATGTTTTTTTTGCAACCGCTAGATATTATTCTATATGAAATTGAACTTATTGATACCTGCAAGAAATCATATGACTTTTTATTAGCATTAAGGAAATTAATGATATACCAGATAGACTCACACTTTTAGAACAATTTAAATTAGAATTTTCAAGACTCACGCTACTACACTCTATCCTAAAAGGTTGCAATCTATCAATTGTTGAAGACAGAACAAAAACACTTGAAGCATATAGTATAGCGTACGAGTACTATAAAATTATCAATCGAGTGAAACGGAATGATTGAATAACAAATGATTTATTCCCTTTGAAACAATGTCGTCGGTTTTATAAAACGGAGGGTTGGTAAAAAATTGGCGCCATGTCTGACCTAGACTTATAATTATATGAAGATGGGTAGAACTAGAGGGTTGAGTGCTATTCGTTAATTATTAGTTTTTTGAGCTTTGTAAGGATCGTAGTTGTTGTACGCGGATGTTTGTATCATTTTATTGTTTTATTGCATGATTGAGCTAGGAGAATACTTGTAGAATAGCATGTAGCTTTCTGTACATGGTCGTCTTTAGGTCAAGCAGTATTTTAACAAGTGCAAAAATTGCTCTTCTACATTTTTAAGTTAAATAGACAATTTTGTTTCCTCACATTATTCAGTTAGTTTAATAAAGGCTTTTACATAGACCACATATATCATCTTTGTTCCCTTGCCCCAAGTTACTTTTGCTCGGCGCAACGTTTTCTTCGTCCATTCCGTCAATAAACTCATGATGTAGTATGTCGTTTTGTGGCAATTCAATACTTTTTCTTTCTAAATCCATTTCTTTTCATATCCATTCTATAAACTGTCATTCAATCACTAACTCCTTTTCCTTTCATATCCCATGGGCTAAATGCAATTTCACTAAAATCTCAAATCGCCTCTTTCTCATTCTAGCTCGTTCGAATTTCTATTCGTTCGATTCGCGAGCATCACTCGACTAATCCTTCAATGCTTGCGTAAAACAAACTCCCCTTTACGCCAACTCGAAGTGTGCACTGTATACAAATGTACCTCTTCCGATATCCCTTTGTTTTCTTCTAATGACTTATTGTGTTAGTATTCCTTATAGTTATCGATTCATACGCCTAGCTCGTTCTCAGAAATTTTGCTTCTGACTTTTTCAATTGGTAATTTCTTCCTTTTGTTTTGCAGAAGTGCGATTAATGATAAGACAGTGGATGATGGTAAATTGATGGGCTTGTGCTAAATTAATAGGAGTATGGGATATAAAGAAATGGCATGGACAAGTATTAGTCATAGGCTTGTCAATAACGGTTAATAAGAAACATATTATTTCTATGATCGTTTTGTGTATTGGATATTACTAATCCTTAACTAAACTATTGTTTAATTGTTCCTGTATAGTCTCCTTATAGTCATTACTTTTCTTGCAATGTATCTCGAGATCGGAGAAGGAAGGAAAGCCAAGAGTGAAAGACACGGGCGTCGAACTTAAAACCTCTTGAAACCTATCTTATGGCCAAAACTAGGACACAAAGGCCCTCCCCTTTTACCGTCACGGCAAACAACAATCATCATAAAAATACAAGAAAAAAAAACAAGTTAAAAACTAAAAAACCTCCGGTCGTGTAACGGTATCTGAAATCCATGTCGAATCTTATATTTTTGATCGTATAACGTAAAACTATGAAGCTGGCACGCGATGATCTTTGTAAAGCCGTGGCCACACAGACTGGCTTGGTTTCGTTATTTGAGTCCATCAATCTGCCTAGCGTCTTCCCAATTATGCTGGAGTGTACGTCTAACCTGACCCAGCTGAACCTTACATGGAGCGACTGACACACACACCACAGGTACCCAGTAACAGGGTTTTATAACACGATACAACTTATCCAGATGGCGTCAGAGTTTCTGGCTTCTGACCACCCGTGACGACTGTCAATTGTAAAGCATTTGTCAACTGGAAAAAACGATTTAACGTACTTGCTGAAGCACTCTCCGCTCTCTCTCGTCTCCGTATGTAATGGAAATCTACCAACTAGCATGGGCCCGAATGGATTACGGCACGCTCCCACATACAGAGATTGCCCTATGTTTCAGCAATGGGAATATTAGTGACAGACTATGCTATGTCAGACTCCAGCTTTGCACCTTAATACAAGCTGGTGTGACTTCAGCCTAAGATTATAAATATTGTGATTATTTATCGAGAACATGCAATGCTGCAATCTTTTCTGTTTGTTTGTAGATGTGTAGAAAGTTTTGTTCAGGCAGATAATGTTAGGAATGATTGACAAATAGAAGCAAATGATAGCAGAAGGCAAAATAAACTGAAAATTTATAAAAATGTCCAAGATTCGGAAGAACGACAAACTTATTCATGCTAATGATTTACTTCTAGTCAAAACCGTGCAAACTTTAGGAAAAATTGATACCTATTTTAACATCTACTCAAGATTCATGCCATTGGACATTCATCTAATATTAATCTTTTTGAGTACTATTCTCTACTCTACTAGTTGATATACGTACTATTAAGTATCATTTTACGAGCTAATGTTCATTAAATCTACTCTAGATTAAAAATAATCTAAGATAGGTACCTATATATTATTAGAATAAAACAGAGAAAGTAAATAATATGTTCTAACGGAGCCTAAATCAGTTGACAACCAATCCCAAGATCACCCAAACGAAATCTATTCCACAAAATCATAAACAACATGTAAATGATATGCAATATTTTAGCAGTATGACGTAAACGATCAACCATTACTGGTCACAGCAATTAGTTCAAGGCAAGGCACTCAAAGTCGAATCAAACACGAGACTAGACGTTTTTGTTATTAATATTTTTCCTATAAAACTTTAGATTAACCTATCACGAACGGATGCTGGTCAAAAAAGAGTCAGAGATGAATTTGATCAAGATCTTAGAGGTGAAAAACATTTGAATTGTGAAAGACAATTCATGATCGTAATTGTTGGGTCAGTACCTAGTAATGTATTTACAAGCGCCTTTGCACGTTATGGTGACGTAAAAGACGATGAAAGTGATCATGAAACTTAGAAAAGAGATCCCGAAAATAAACGAAAAGATTTTAAACTCTGATTACCTAGATTATGAAAAGGAAGACAAAGTAGCAAACTGATATTGGCAACTACTGACACATAAGCAACGCTAGATTCAAACACTCAAGGAAAACGGGATACAGTTTTAAACTAAGAGTTGCTGTTGCTTGTACAAGAATTTTCCTCAATCAAAGAAATTCTGCTCGAACAAAATGAAAAACCTATAAAACCTCTTTGCAATGAACTTGATGAATACATATTCACCAAGTGCATTGCAAAGAGGTTTATTAATGTCTCGTTTTTGGGGAATGAAAACCATAACCTTACCATGACTAATCCTATCAACAGTCTCGCCTGTAGGAAAGTGCTTGCCACATTTAAACTGTTTTTGACCAATCTATTCTGATTCCAGTGGAATTTACTTGAGCTATTTTGAATTAAATTTTCCTGGATACAGAATGTCACAAACCAGATCCATCCAGAATTGTGTCACAGTTTTATCAACCTCATAGAAGCAAGATTGAATATTAGAAAGGATGCCATCTCAACCCGTTTCCACGCCTATCAAGTCTTAGACATCCCGGATGAGTAAATGTCAACGGACATAAATCCAGTGATAATTTAAACATAGGCGACCATGTTGGATCATTTCAATATGATGTTTTACTATGCATAGATCTGCATACCAATGTTACAATAGATTGATGACTAGATAAAGATGTTTTGAAGATTGAGTTATTTTTCCAAGGAATGTTGAAAACCTGCTTGCCAGTTCAAAATACAGCAGGTATTGCCCAAAATCAACCCCAAAAAACACATTTCATAATCCCAATATCACACTATAAAAATTATATAATACTTTAACCCCAACGATAAATAATATAACGTTAATTTGCGCGGTAAATCAGTAAACACAGTCGCGTGTCACAGCCGCCATTTTGGTCTTAACCTCATTGACAGGCCGGCGTAATGGCGGCCACAATAGAAAGGGCGCGAAGAATAGTCATTGTTGTTTATTAATCTTTAGACGTCATGGGACGATAAAAAATGGGCTGATTAACATTTCATGACACTTTTTGTGAAAAAAAGGCTTTGAAGGAGAATAGATTACGTGGATTTGCTTTTTCGTGATGATTTTCTAGTGATTTTGGAAGCGAGAATTTTTTGCTTGTGTCTGAAGTATTGAATACTTTGAGCAACACTCAAAATCAAATAAGAAAATGATGTTTAACCAATAAAACATAATCGGATTCTCAATTACTTAATCAACTCAAAAAACACTTGAATAATGTCTTCATTATAAAATCGTACTACAATAATACAAACAATAAAATGATAATTATAACAATAAATTAAATTGACAAGATTACAAGAATAAAACAATAGAATTGAAATCACTGATACTTTGCTATCGGTCTAATTAAGAATATCATTTACACTGTATCTGCCTTTAAATAATTGATATTTATTAGCTACTGTTATGTCAATATCTCAGGAAACTTCATTTCTCATTAATGTATTTCTATAAGACTGTATTTTCCGGTAGGTATTTCATCAAAACCAGCATACAATTTTTTTGGTAATTTTACAGAACATATTTTGGTTTATATTGTCCATTTTTCTGCATATGAACTTAGGCTTTGGCATAGGCTATTAGATTCATATTTCTGACAGTCCGAATCCTTTTCAATGTTTTGAAATGAAGTTTCATATATTTTAAATCTGTATCTATAATGATAATTTCTGTTACTTCTTCTACTTTACTCATTTCAAAACGTACGACTCCACACTCGAGTGCAATAAAATTATCTCCCATCACAATAAAAACTGTTATACAAGATATTAACATTATCGTAGTAACCCGTCACTCCTTACTACCTCATTTCAAGCAAAAAATTCTTATACGGGGCTGTGACAAGCACTTAGTATTTTCAACTGTCTTCTGATGTTAGAGTTTACCCTATTTTAATTCCAGCTGGTGTGAATATATTCATAGGGCTTCTAATAAGTATTTCCTGTTGATATTCATACTTGTCGATGTGGAAATTGTCAATAATTCTTTTCTTGTGTGTGGTAAGGACAAAAGTAATTCGTAAGACCTGAGGCTCTAAACAAAAGACAATCGAAATACCAAAACAAGAAGGTTTGATCAAGTGACATTTCTACAGGGTTCGTCAATCCCATTAAATATTTTTTTGACGTTTTAATAATAGCCTTTGCCACGCTGCAAGAATGTCACTTCTTCAGAGTTTCTGATCAATGAAGTATGGATTAGCTTGGTTAAATGAATTGTTTAATGAGAATGTAGTTTTAAGTACAGCTGATGATGATAATATTTGAGTTTAGACGCAGAAAACTAAGAGTTTTATGGTGTTAGGAATACTCGATGTTTAGCTAGCAAATTTCATATTTGAATTAATGTGACATTAATTCATGGTTTGATTCACATTTTTTTTATTTTGACGCTAATACAAAAGTATTACTAGACGCATGTTTTAATTAATATTTAGAGCATAACCGTTAATGTAGCTAACAAACTTCCACAAAAAATCGAGTACACTTTTATACTATATATCTTGTAAGACAATAGGTTAGTCACCATCGCCATTGAACAACCCTGAAGTTTACCAGCAATTAACACTAGAACACTAATTCGTTCAATCCGATTAAAGACGAGCAATTTCGTATCCCTAGTGTTAGTGACATTTGTAAAACCTGCAGGTGACACTGACATTGTAAGTGTAGGAACACCAGTAATCCTTACTTATCATTGTATTGTTTTTTTTTTTATACAAAACCGTTCGAATGCTAATCTTGTGGTCTAGTAATGTTAGTTAACGTTTTACCTACTGCAAACATGGACGTTAGTGATAAGTACATTGTAAGGTTGACTGATTCCAGTATCCTACTTTAACCACCGTGAGCGAAATTCGGTCGGGGGGATTATTTATATTCACGTCTCAATGGCATTTGTTTGTTTGATATAAAAGGACAGTTCATGTTTGAAATACGAACAGACCATGGCCTGGAGATATAAAATATTTTTCTTCCCGGTAATTATTTTCATTAAAACGCTTTGCACGCAAGTGAATCCTCAGGCAAAAGCTAGTATACACAGAGAAAGGTCACTCATAAAACTGACGCAATCTGTAAGCTTGATTTCTGAAACCTTCATGTCATTCTTGACAGCTGTTGTGATTGATTGACTCACAAAAACACAACAAAGAATCATAGAAATTGACGAAAGATTTGGCAACAAATGAAACACCTAGTTTACAGAAACTGCTGAAATAGAAGTCGAAAACCAAATAAATTAAAAGAGCATTAGTGTTGACAGAAGTAATAAGGCCAAGTACCCTACAGACGGAGTCAAATAAAATAACCACAGCAAGCATTTTCTTGAAGACACTTAGACCTAGATTGAAATCAGACTTCAGCCCTTAATTTTTCACCAGACCAACTAACCAGGCTATCATTTCCATCAGGTCTCAACAAAAGAAACGTCAGATAGGCATCAGCATTTTCCGAGTAACCACCAGTAGGTGGCGTGCGTAGAACGTACTAAGATTGGCGTGAGATAACGCTTGCTATCCAAGACGAACAGTCATTTCTTTTTACTTATTCTGATTGCTTTTGCAGTAAGCAGGCAAGGGAAGTCACATTTAAAGGAGTAGGAGAGGGAAGTCAGATTTAGTTTTAGATGATGAAGTTGTTACTGTTAAACTTGAAACAGATTTAGATTAACAATGTACAGAAGAAAATGGAAGTGGGAAAATTGAAACGGTATAAAGTTTTAGGCAAGTAAAGGTAAAGGAAGTCCTGACCGAAAATTCTAAAAAACCGGGAAAAGTAGAAAGAGAGGAAGAAGGCCTGTGTCCAGTAATAAGACAGCACAGGCTTAAAGTTATAACATGGATAGATGAGAATAAGATGTATCTAGAGTCTTCATAATCAACCAATTAAATAAGTTCAGTTCCATTAAAGACAGTTTTATAAGACTGGACAGTAGTGGACAGTATACATGAGGATGATGTCAAATTAACCAATATGTAGACAAAAACATTGTAGAAAATGCATTAATATTTTGAAATATTTAATAGCGTTTATCAAAGACGGCTTTATTCATGACGTGGTCGTATTCGTAGTTTTTATTCATGACCATCATTTTCATAGTTAATTCGTCTTGAAATTGGTCACAGTTATAAACTTGAGTATATAAGTTTCTACTTTTGATGCGTTTTATTCGGAGGTTAATACAAAAATCTCAAACAATTTTGTAGCATTTTTTATTGTATTGTATCATCTTTCTATATGTCAGTTTTTAATTAAACAGGCTACCTAATGTATTGTAATTGAACTTTGCACGGCCTTGTATTCATACTTTTATAGATTTCAGTAGACAATCTAACTCTCAAGAAAGCTTCTAAATCCAACTGGATTTTTTTTTTAGAATTTTGAGAGAGATATAAATCTTCAGTAGTGTTTGATCTAAAACATAAAATCCTTCCTCTTCATCAATAAATTATATAATTTTAACATTATTCACTCAAAATAGCTTCACAACTGAGCATAATCTTCTCCCAAGCATCGCTCTATTGCCTTTCGTCGGTCCATCATGTATAAAGCCTATATCGCTTTACGCTGCTATATTTCTGGACAATTTAAAAATGTTCGCTCTTGTTCAAGAAACAGCCATTACGGGAAAACTTATTATTAATATAACACCTAAACCAACCAGTAATTTAGAGAAACAACTCAACCTAAGAGAGCAGTTAACATTTGCTCCGGAGACATTAATAAATCATTTGTCAAGGCGCCATTTTGTCTTATTAACCTTAAAAGGAAAGCGCGGTAATTACCGAGGGGTGGTGTGCTCCTGCGCAGCTAGAGATGGGACATAGACGAGTTTCTTTAGTTGATTATTTGAAGAAGGGAATTGTAATCGAATGATGCAGAAAAAAATGGTGAAACTACATAGTTTTGGTGTGCACTGAAGAATCTATATAGTCACTGTGATGTTACCAGGGGAATGAAATATAGGTTTATTTTGAAACTATTTGAAATATCAGTTTAATTTAGTAAGCAGGAAAAAATACGCATTGCAATATTTTAACTAGGTATATTTGGTAGGTATTTTTTTATTTTCTTTCATCTTAGAGCAACGATTTGTGCTCAATTTTGTTTTAGCATTTTTATTTATGTAAAGTAAAAAGAAATATATATTCTTATATTTCTTACAAGAGTATCAAACTAAAACAGGTTTTTTTTAAATTCCTTTTTTAAAATTGGTTTCTAGTCATTAATTTGCTTAACACAAATTTACAATACCTATGTTAACAGTAATAAGATTGTATTGCCAAACAATTTTAACGAAACATTTCACAATGACCAAATGATGAATGAATTCACTACCGCTCCTTCAAATAGACTTCAATCGAGAACCCAAAACAAAGAACATCACTACACATCGATTGAAACATCTCTGTCACAATCTAATAATAAAAGAACAGCTACCGTAGTGTGTCAATTAAATTCTTTAATTTAACTCGATTCGTTAGACAAGTCATTAATTCAACAATAATGGCATTTTTTTGTTGTATGTCTTGCCGAATTGACAAGGCAATGGTGAATCTATAGACGTTAATTTGTAACAATGGCGGACTTTCAAATTTATTTTGAAGTTAGCGTGCTTCTGATATTACGCTATAGATTTACTGAGTTGAATGTACTTATTAGTGCTTATAGGTAGACCAATGACCTGGTGGAGGTCGCGGGAATCTGCTGGATGCGAGACGTACAGGGTTTCAACACTTGGGGGAGGCCTATGTCCAGCAGTGTATTTTGATTGAAATGACGATGTATTGATTCGACTGGCTTTGCTAGCCTAAAGATCGTTAAACCGACTTCTGACTGTGGGACGAGGATATTGTCATGTGTAGATACAATTCGTAGTCAGTTATTGGGATTTTGGACCAGGCAACCGTCAGCGGTCTCGTGTGGCAAATAGGTCATCCCGTGTACATTGGTCGTGATACACGGATGTTCTATTTAGGTATTTCGGTCCTTCGAGCCGGATAGCAGGCCAAATGTGTATTGTTAATATATTTAAGTTTTAGGTAAAGTAGTGGTACATGACGGATTTAATGCAAAAACAACGTTAGGGTTAAAAAAACTACTTTATAAGTACCTAGAGGTAGGTATTTATAAAATACATGTTTGTGTACTGTCGTCACCACTGACAGTCAGAAATCCGAAAAGATGACATGAACATTCAAATATTCAACCGTTTAAACTCGTTCCAAAAAGCAAGTTACTCCGTCGGTCTCAATCCGTGTGCGAATAGACGCTAGACAGTAATTGCAGGTTGTCAAATACTGCCCCAAAAATGTCCAACATATGTTGCATACTTTTTTATAATAATACATAATATACCGTCACGCTTGTATACCCCAAAAGAGAAGGCAGATGTGTTTAAAACATTGTCCCTATTCACTATTTAGGTATGTTGTTTTTAGACTGGTGTTTGACCACTATTTCACCTGATGGAAAGTGACGACCTGGTCAACGGTGAAGCACGCTTGCCTAGAAGCAACCTATTTACTCTTGACTTAAAGATTCTTGGTAGCTGCAACTTGGAGGAGGTTGTAGCTACCAGTAATCACAGACTCCGGCTGAAAATTCCACAAAACTTTTTGTACTTATGGATGGGATATCCTCCTTGTTGTTCAAATTTCTATTGAAAGAAGAGCCTACACAACAGATTTATTCAATCTAAGATAATATTGAGAATTTTATAACAGAAATACGCAATAACTTTTAACGACCTGGCATTATATAGCTTACACTCAACACTAAAGTTCAAAAAGCCAACGACGACAAAAAAACGTATTATAAAGCAGGCAAACCCGCGACGAGACATCAAGTCGTCTAAATAGCCATTGTGTCAACATGACATGTCAATAGTCAAAATAGACGTCAAGTGACGTCGATTAGTCCCGATAAGACGTCAAATATTCAAATAAACTATTGATTTAGTAGCCCCGATGGCTTATCATTGGGAATCTGACGGGTATTGTTGATTTTAGGTGTCATTTGTTTTTTATGACTCATTTTGGGGATTCTTACCTTTATCGGTAGCCAGATTTTTATACTCCTTTGTGTTGTAACTTAACTCAAAGTATTTATTTCAACTAAACTATACAGGCTCTCTTGAAGTGTCGAAGAGCCGATTAATTATTAAAAAAGTTGACACTATTCGTACGTATCTAGAAATCCGAGAGGAGGAGAAGAATACTGTAAGAATAATCACTACTTTCATTTGTTTTTGGTATAATATGAATTGACTTCAGAATTAAGTCAAGAGGATGAACAAGGCACAAGCAACTTCCTGACTTCCTGTTTGCTGCTCATATTTTAAAACTGTGGTTTTATACACTGGACACGCAACATACAAAGTAATATTTAATAACCCACCTGAAGATAAGTGGTCACCACCTATGGACATCTGCAATACCAAAAGTAAAGCAGGTGCAGTGCCATCCAAAGACAAAACTGAATCTACCAAGTTGTAAGCATATGACGATGAGAAGTCATTGTTTCAAGAAATGTCCAACAATAGATATGAAAACTAATAATACATTTTAAAGAAACACACCTATTTTTATAACCAAAAACCACTTTATAGGTGTCAAAACCAATACACAAGGTAATGATAACAATTCGATTGAACTGAAAACGTATATTAACGGCAATAATCAATGCTTGGAAGGTAAAACAGCTATTATAGACGTGGACAAAGGGGTCAGGAAGGAGTAAATTATTGATTGGATTGTCAACGTGAAGAGTTCGAAATAGAATTTGATATGAACGGGTTGGATATGTTTGTTTTACGTGGCGTTGATAAAGTCTTAGAGAATAATTCAGATGTTTAAAGCATTGGTGCAGTGAACTTTGTATCTGATGGCAAGTGATCACTTAAAGGGATAGGATCACAGTAGCTCTAGATACAAGGTTGAAATCTTTTGACTAAATTCCTGATATTACAATAGAATCCATATTCTTCATTCGGCTTACTGAATAGGATGCGACGGACAAATATTTAAATATAGCTAGGTATATTTTACTACGGAACAGTAAAATAGACAATGGTGAACTATCCAACTTTCGAAGAATCTTAGATTTATAGAATTCTACCTTACAAGCGACTGACATGAATATTACCATCGCAGAGTTGAACTTTAGGTCAAAACATATTCATATACGAGAATTCTTAATTAAAACGAGCCTCGGACTTAGAAATAAACCGGTGTTTTTAACAATAATTGCTGCCATAAAACGATATGTGATTACTCGTGAAATCGGTTGTATTTTAATATTTTATTGATTGAAGGACCCAGCTTAATGAATTGAGATTTTTTGAGGAAATAGAAGATGTAAAGACGAAAAGTGCGATACAAAGAACTATATATAAATAAATTAATGATATATATATAAAATAAAGACATTTTGCGTAAACATGAAAGATAGAAATGAAGCAAACCAAAAAGAAAAGAGGATCAGGTGAAACACATTCACAACCCGTTGCTAAAAAAAGTTAAATTTTTCGACATTGATGATTATAAATTAACAGAGATTTTAGGAGAAATAGATTCAGATGCTAAATATGAATGATTAAAGTAAGAAACTAGTAAACGTTTTTATTCTGCAATTGAATGTCGAAGATTAATCAAATGAAAGTTATATCTACGATAAATTAATTTATATATGTGTTCTTTCTCTATTGTACGAACTTGTTCATTTAATTAAACTTTATGTACAGTAGTGGCTCCTACGCGGATTTTATGCAACGGATTACAAATGCTAAACTACTAATGACTACTACCTAGAAAAAAAGAAATCAACTAATGCATTGTCCAACTTATCAGTGGACTATCGATTGTGTGTTTTTCGTACGACTGATATGTTAAGAAATATACCATCGGAAGACCACTTCTATGATACTAGCTACGATAATATATTTACGTAGCAAAAATCTACAGGTTTGTAATAACATAGGCTCACTTCTCACAAAGGATCGATTCTTAAAAGGTCGTATTGAATAGGCTTATCATTCAATGTTATTTAAGACCTCGATAAAGTATTATTAGGTTTGTAAGCCTTAAAAAGTTAAAGCTCGTCCTACGCTTGTAATCAATGGCATAAACTGAAGTTGAGGATCTCGTCTAGACGTTTGTATCTTTGCATATGTATTTGTTTGGGTTGATCTCGTAAAATTATGTGTTTCTCAGGTTATGTTTTTGCTATGAAGAATATTTTTCAAAACCTAGTTTTTTTTTAAACTTGCGAACGATTTATATCATAATGATTTACTGGCTTCTGACAATCTATAACGACTGCCAAAGATCTACAAATGATAGCCGGGACTAACGGCTTGAGATGCTTTCCGAGGCACGGAGGAAACTTGGTATGTTAAGATTTTCACCCATCCACAGACCAACCTGTGCAAGCGTTGCTTAACTTTTATCGACCCGTGCGGCTGATATTCCTTAGCCATGAGCTCCTCCTATGTTTTTTGTGTAGGTACAACTAAGAATATGAACAGCTGTCCAGAATTTAGTATACTCTTTTCACAATGATTCCAATAATTTTTAAGGAAGGTTTTTGCTTTCAAACCGCGCGTGCGTTCAACTAGTTTTTACACAAATACCAAGCACAAGGAAAATATAGCAAAATAAATCATTGCAGCGTAGTTAATCTTAAAGTAATTATAATGATCATACTACGATGATTGATAAATAACCTTGCCTGTTACCGTTTCATACACTGAGATTATAATATTAGTTTCAAGATAGATAATGTAAATTTAATTATTTGCAGTTGACATTTGCAGGTTGATGGGAATTAACCTGTTAACGTCGTTATTTTAAATCAAGTGAATAAACTTCGAGTTGAAGATAGATCGATAGATAGAATAGATACGGATAATAAAATTACAATAGAACTTGGTGATGAAGCGTTATGTGAAACATCTATTGGTGTTGTTGATAAGTTGGCAGAACTAAACTGTGACATGGATTTTAAAAAACTAAAGCAACTGTAACAATACTTTCCTTAAGCAGATTTTACTGATTTACAACTTAAAATAAACCACTCTACCGAACCTACATAAATGGAGATTTTGTTTCGCGAGCACCTAACCTTTTGCCATTTCGTTTAACTGACAGTGACATCTAAGAAGAAATGCCGAAAGAAAGTCCAATATTTTTTGTGGATCTCTTTTTTAGGAAGACATAAAAGAAATATCGTATAAAAAAAGGTGTTGGAAACGTATACGATCTGTTAACGTTACCTGGAGTGATTCTCTACGGGAGGTCAAAGGAGCGCTGACACGATGTGGCGCTGTAGATGATGTATGTTTTGAAAGGCGACGTGTTAGCTAACAGATTGACAGATGCACTATGCAATAGTAAAGAACATCTGGATTCAGGATCAAATGTTAATGTGATATTTCTAACTAGAAATGTTGTCAGATTTGGGAAACAAATCGTTTCTATACGCAAAAATGCTTCGTGAAGGCTGGATTCACTTAGAGTAGGTAAACATGGAGAAAATGTTTCGGAAAACTAACGTACTAAAAATTTGCTAAGCCACATTGTGGAATAAAATAAAGTTTGAAAACAAACAACACTACATAAAGCTGATTGAACACCACACTAGTATCTGAAGTACGATTATTGTGTATGCACAAGACTGTGATAATGAAGTCTATTGGAGTCAATGAATGCCCAAATGACCAAATAGAAAATAATTCAGGAGGACGCTAAATGGGAGTTCCTTTTATGACGAAAGCGATTGCCGATGCGGGATTCCTCGAAATCTCGAAAGGGAAAAAAACAAGAAATCAGATTCGGGCGAGAACAAAGTAGTTCATGATTCATCTTACGACATGACACAAAGTTTTTGACCTCCGACTTTTCTTCGAAAGTTAATTTACCGCATTTTCGAAAATTGCGGAATATTTTTAGGAAGGCGACATAACAACAGGAAAAGAGTAACTCAAATATCGAGTATTCTGGACACAAAAATGATTTATGATGCAGGGAAACAGTTCAGATAGGCAGTCGCTCCATGAATACTGGTATTCAGCTATATACAGGAAGCCGACCCCAAAATGGTTGGGAAAAGGCTAGACAGATTCAATGATATATGATACAACTTTAGACAAGCACCTCGATTTAAAACCATTAAATCTATTGGTCATTGACTTGAGAAGATAAATTGTACGAAAAATAAAAACAAAATTCCTGTCTTCGAGCCGCGAACACAATTCCCGAATTTGAACAAACATTTTATTGCTGCTAAAGACGTGACAACAATAATGAATAAAGGACTGTGAAATGACATCGATGTCTTAAGGATCTGATTTATCTAATCGGGGATAAAAACGCTAATAGAAGGAGTTGTAGAAAACGTATTTCTACTACACCTTTCTCCAAAGCTACGGTAAGGTTAGAACTTAATGATCAACAGAATCTTATCCTGTTTTGAGAACATTTTGAATTGCTGACATCGCATAGGTGTTCCATAGTTTAGCTTTAGTTTCTATTGTTTATTTTTATTGTCTCAGAAAAGCGCGGGAAGACTCCTGTGTCGTAAAATTTAATGAGCACCTAACACAAGTGATTATATTTTTTTTTAAATATTTGTTATTTGTTAGTCTTTATTATCGATTTTCAGCAAATTTTGCTTTGGCTTAGACGTATTATTGCACTTTAAATGCAATTTGATAGATATTTTCAGTTTTGAAGGTTTTCTAACAAACGAAAAATCTGACTAAATACGTAGCCAAGGTGTCCGAAATTTAATCAGTTAGATATATGTAGAATTTATCCTAAATTCTTTGTTTTCCAAGCATCTTAGAATATTTGGGACCCCTAGCTGGCTTTAAAAAGCGACCTCAAGTTTTTATTATCTGGCATGGCATATTGAGGGTGAAAGTATTATAACCATAAAATATATGATTTTTTTAATCAGTTTACTTAATGGAATATGAGTTAACTCTAATAAGCGTCTTATTAGGCCTAAATTAAATGGCAATAATTTGTTTACTTTCGCAAAAAATAGTACAATTTTAGTTTTTTTAGAATCTTTCCCTAATTCTAACTTGGACTTAGATCTACCTTTGAGTGGTCCAAATTTTTTTCGGCAGTCTTTTTAACTTTTTGTTCTCTAACTAACTTTGTTCCCTTACAATGGCTTTTCCAGTGAGTTTAAATTCCGAATACGACTGGAAGTACAAAAATAAATAGGTACTTACGGTTTCTGTAGAAATCACGCGATATTACACAGCATCACTTTTTCACAATAATTTTCTTTCACCACAAAATTGTCACACAAAATTGATTGAGTTTTTCCTTTTATTTATCGTACACTTGTCTTTATCTAGCACTTGTCCTACACTACACGCTCCAAAACTTTAGGAAATCGTTGATTGGTTGAATTGAAATTTCGAATCGAAACGTTTTGTTATTTTAACGAATTCGTAACGGGTTTGGGTACAGCACTAGAGAGGTGAGCCGTAGCAATCAAATTTATTATTGCCAGTAATTAGAAAGAACAGGACAGAATGATAATTGCCTATCAATTAACGATCCATGCATTACGATTCAGCAATTATAGAGCACGTGGCATCATTTTCCAATTTTACTTCGTTGATAGTCGATTTCGTTTTTCGCCGCGATCGAATTACGTCACCGATGTCATTTTTAATCACAACACTGGTCCTTGCATCGAGTCTAAACGAGTCATAATATTCGTAGAGTTAAACTATAGAAAATCACAGGCGATCACCTCACACTAAACACGAATGATAACAGTCATCAAGTTTCGAAAAAACCGAATCGTCACTGGCTTAAAAAAAAAACACGCTCGCGAACGCACACAAGCACAAAATTCTGTCCAATTAAAGATAATGTTTGTGGATATTTTAATAGCGTACCCCTCCGAAGAAACCCGACACAACCAACTCCTGTTGGATTTAAGCACTTAATGATCGGTTGGGGGCAATTGTGCGAGAAACGAACGGCCCAGCGTAGCTCCGTCTCCTTCTAATTAGTTCCTGACTGCGCCACATGTATAGGGATTGTGGCGCCACTGTTCCGTCGAAGGCGTGGCCTATTGCGAGGCGGTATTTGTCAAAGGAGGAGCCGTTTTTTGATTGGTCGGAGGTTGTGGCGCGATTTTTTTCGTTTGTACGTGCGGAGAACTCGGGTTGGCAATGTAAGATCGATCGTCGGCGCCAGGGTTACTATTATATGTTTTTTATGGGTATTTTTTGGCGGTGTTCAGTGCTTTGGTAACCTGTTATGGAAGCCACGCCCAGTCGGCTTGTCGGGCACGGCAGACAGAGACGCACGGGCTATCAATCGAGGTTCAAGCCGTAGGGTTTTTTTAAGTGCGGTTATATTTTTTTTTGTAATTTTTCGTGAGTGTTTGGACTCTGTGCTGTGACTGTTTGTATGTCATTGTGTTTCGTATCTCATATGTAATGCGTCGGTTGATTTTTGTTTTTTTCTTCTTTAGATGTTATACTGATGTGTTGTTATTTGAATTTGTCTCTTTATGTTTTGGGAGAGCAGATAGTATTATGTATTGTTTTTCTTGTGGGTGACTTATGTAATGTTAGAAATTGTAACGTAGGTAGGTATTGCGGTAGGTATCTAATCTAATCAGTGACGAATGGATAGTGTCTTTTTGATCGTATGATTTGGTACAAGACTTAGGTACCTAGATGTGTGTTTTTTTTAGTAAACTTACCAATAGTAAAATCAGTTCTATTAGTAAATGTGTTAGTCCCCAATACCTTTTGGATAGACTATTTAGTAAAAAAGAATCCTGGCATTATTTTTTATAAAACCTAATTGAAAACCATATTGTAATTTACTGTCATACTTACCTTTATATTTGATGCTAATTCGTAGTTTCAAAACCGTCTGTTTTCTGGAATAACTTACCAAATAAGATTTACTTAGTTTAGGTATTACTTTTATGAGAAAAACCCGTTTTAAGTATTCCATCCAATCACAGTCTTCAGGTATTCTATTCAAAGTATAAACTAACTTTTTTTTATTATTTATCAATGAGTTAGAAATGAGAATGGTACCTTCGTAGGTATTTATCTTGTAAGACCATAAAACAATATTATAATAAAATGGTAATAAAATCGTTCAATTAATTAAACAGACACGAGATCGTGTATATAAAACGAGTCTTGGGATTCAATAATATTGTGAAATATCTATGTACCTATAGAAAATATTGTAGGTACTCATTAGATACAGAAACATGAACACAAGTAGGCAGGCATTTACCAAAAGAAGATCTATGTTTTTAAAAACGACAGCGACTTAGTGTTTGTTTATTGACAGATTCACATTTGTCCAAAAATGTCTCAAGACGTACGGCGATGCGCCACCGGTTCATGGTGGACATCCCACCCACACGCACAAAACGTTTTGGGAACACATTCATTGTGCGTACATCTAAGGAGTGAAATTCCTTGTCAGAGTCTGTGTTCCTGATAGCTACAACCTGGGAGTCTTTAAGTCAAGAGTGAATAGTTTACTTCTTGGCAAGCGTGCTCCATCAAGCGAGATAGTGGTCAAACGCGTGCCTATCAATAGTAAAAAAAGCTGTTTGACCAACGTAAATAATAGTTATTTTAATTCATATTTTACCACCGTCAAAATGGAAAATGAAAAGTTTCTAAGTTTAAAAAAAAAGAAAAGGAATTAGATAGAGTAGTGCAGTAGGGAGTAGGGACTCCGTTTTTCGCACTTAGACTCCCATTCGCTTCATTATGCGTGGAAGAAATTGGGTGTTATCTCACTCAGTCAAAAATAACTATTATATATATATAAAAAAATATTTATATTAGACCCAGAAAGACTGCTTTTGATTTTGATGTCAAGGTCTTTAAATTTGATAACGTTAGTTATCTACGTTTATAATAAATAAGTTACGTCTGAAAAATTATTAAGCAGATAATTATACAGTCCATATATAAAATAACTAAAGCTAGGTAGGTCTGGTTTTTTTACAAAAAGCTAGTGTAAAAGTTAGTTCTCAATAAAAAAAAGTACCTTTATATTTTATTCTTTTTTTTCTAACTTTTCTACGCGGCTTCGCGCAATTAAGTAGCCTAAAATCGTATCCAGAGTACCTACCATCGATGTCAGTATATATTATCTAGGATAATTGACAATTTACCGCCAAAGCCTAAACAAAATGACAACATACGTAACAGCAAAAACAAAACATCTTCAAAGCAAATTTATTGATTAAACTAATTGCCAACACACTAATAAACAAAATTACACAACTCTATAATCCCGACAACACTTAATTACTGTCGCGAGCGAAGTAGCCCTTACAGCGACGTCAAACTTGTCACAATATTGTGTCACGTCAACGTCAGACTGACGCAAAACGGATCAAACGGAACGTAGGAACATCACTATTAGGTCCAAATTGTTCAATAACTTTAATAATTCTGGGAAACGATTTACGTTACGTTCTGGGAAAGGGAGTAGCACGTGGCTAAGTAATAACAGCCGCACGGGTCGATCTTCGAGGTTATGCAACGGTGGCCGAGGTAGGTCCTTGGATGGGTGACCATCAATTACGTACCAAGACACCTCCGTGTAAATAAGGATGTTAAGCCGTTGGTCATTACGGGTCAGAAGCCAGGAAATCTGATATCAGTCTTTTTTTTTAAGGATGGGTAATCATCAAATCTCCTTTGCTAGCATTACTGCTTCCAGACATCAGTCTTGCCAAGGGATTTCGTCGTGTTACCAAGGTTGTGGAGGTCAGACAGAAAGTTACTCTATGTGAAATACTGGTCTCTCAGCTCAGCTGCATCCGGTTAGTCTGGAAGCCGACCCTAACGCAGTTTTGAATAGTCTAAGATTTCTTTGTCCTTCTGGGAAAGGTTAGAACATGTTTNTCAAGGTCTTTAAATTTGATAACGTTAGTTATCTACGTTTATAATAAATAAGTTACGTCTGAAAAATTATTAAGCAGATAATTATACAGTCCATATATAAAATAACTAAAGCTAGGTAGGTCTGGTTTTTTTACAAAAAGCTAGTGTAAAAGTTAGTTCTCAATAAAAAAAAGTACCTTTATATTTTATTCTTTTTTTTCTAACTTTTCTACGCGGCTTCGCGCAATTAAGTAGCCTAAAATCGTATCCAGAGTACCTACCATCGATGTCAGTATATATTATCTAGGATAATTGACAATTTACCGCCAAAGCCTAAACAAAATGACAACATACGTAACAGCAAAAACAAAACATCTTCAAAGCAAATTTATTGATTAAACTAATTGCCAACACACTAATAAACAAAATTACACAACTCTATAATCCCGACAACACTTAATTACTGTCGCGAGCGAAGTAGCCCTTACAGCGACGTCAAACTTGTCACAATATTGTGTCACGTCAACGTCAGACTGACGCAAAACGGATCAAACGGAACGTAGGAACATCACTATTAGGTCCAAATTGTTCAATAACTTTAATAATTCTGGGAAACGATTTACGTTACGTTCTGGGAAAGGGAGTAGCACGTGGCTAAGTAATAACAGCCGCACGGGTCGATCTTCGAGGTTATGCAACGGTGGCCGAGGTAGGTCCTTGGATGGGTGACCATCAATTACGTACCAAGACACCTCCGTGTAAATAAGGATGTTAAGCCGTTGGTCATTACGGGTCAGAAGCCAGGAAATCTGATATCAGTCTTTTTTTTTAAGGATGGGTAATCATCAAATCTCCTTTGCTAGCATTACTGCTTCCAGACATCAGTCTTGCCAAGGGATTTCGTCGTGTTACCAAGGTTGTGGAGGTCAGACAGAAAGTTACTCTATGTGAAATACTGGTCTCTCAGCTCAGCTGCATCCGGTTAGTCTGGAAGCCGACCCTAACGCAGTTTTGAATAGTCTAAGATTTCTTTGTCCTTCTGGGAAAGGTTAGAACATGTTTTTTTTACTATTGATAGGCACGCGTTTGACAACAATCTCACCTGATGGTAAGCGATGATGTGGTCGAAGATGGAGGACGCTTGACTAGAAGTAACCAATTTACTGTTGATTTAAAGACTCCCAGGTTGTAGCTATCAGGAATAATAGACTCTGTCAGGGAATTCCACTCCTTAGCCGTACGCACAATGAATGTGTTCCCAAAACGTGGGATGTCCACCATATAGTCCGATGATGAAACGGTCCTGGCGGATTTAAACTATGCAATTCCGTCGCACACTCCCCAAAATATAACCGGTTGAAAACCGATAGGCTAGCAACACGGCTTCGTCATATAGAAATGTTTCAGTCATTGGTAGGATTACAGTCATGTATGGAGTATTTAGGGTACCAGCTTTTGCCATGAGCGAAAAATCTAATTTTACGAGAACGTACTACCAGCCTAAAAAGTATCGTCCATCCAGGTCATGGTCTGATATTGTGACAAGTTTCATACAAATGCGCTAAGCCTTTTGGGCGTGCGGCTAACAAACGTTTGGAAGTCTGTAGAATGATTTCGGATGCAAATATATAGACATTCAATTAGGATACCTAGGTATCACTGGTAGGCAGCTAAGCTATGGGATATTGTGAAACCCAGTCTCACTAGGCTGATGAGATCAGATGGGCAAGCTACTGGAATTCAGTAGCTTCATGCAAACTACTGGAATTCAGTTGCTGACCCTAGCTTAGGAAAAAATCGGCTTTGTAGGGCGTTCTTTCGGTCACTCATGTACTTACTAGGTACAGCCGGTCGATTCTGTAAACATGTCATTAAGATGTCACGTGAAGTGATATCTTGATTATCAAGAAGTGATAATCCAGATATCACTTCGAGATATTGATTATGTGGATTGACAGCTCACCTCATGATTACTTCACCCAAGCCTTCACTTTGACAAGTTTGCAGAATCGACCAGCTGGTTTGACAGTCTCGTCTAAATCTTAATCACAAGTACACACACTTCAGCCCAAAGACGCCTTGTGATCTAATGATGGACATAGGCCTCCCCCAAGTGTCGCCACATCGACCGCTCTACCTCTGGCAAGCTTCCAGAAAAGTCCCGTTAAATCATTTATTTTTCAGATATTTTTGTCTTTGAATAGGTAGGTATTTATATTAGCATCTTTTCAGAGGATATAGTTAGTAATTACTCATGAATCCATCATTATATCAGCCGAAAGACGTCTACTGCTGGACATAGGCCTCCCCTTTGACATAATTTGTTGACATAATGGCCACGCTTGGCAGGTGGGTTGGCAATCTCAGTGTAGCTGTTGTAATGCACAGAGAATGCTGCTGCCCATACTCTGGTGAGTCCCTTAGTCGCCTCTTACGGCACCCACGAGAAGTGATGGGATCATGAATTCATACCAATATGCGAAAGTAAATGGTTAAGCAACGCTTGTCGAGGTTGGTCTGTGGATGGGTGACCGTCTTAACATACCGAGACTCCTCCATGCCTCGGAAAACACGTTAAGCCGTTGGTCCCGGCTGTCATTTGTAGATCTTTGGCAGTCGTTACGGATAGTCAGAAGCCAGATAATCTGACACCAGTCTTGCCAAGGAGTACCGTGTTACCCAGTTAATGGGTTGTGGAGGTCTGGTAGGCAGCCGCTCCACGTAAAGTACTGGTATTCAGCTGAATCCGGTTTGACTGGAAGCCGACCCCAATATAGTTGGGAAAAGGCTAGGCAGATGATGATAGTCGCTACGGTTAGCCAGAAGCCAGATAATCTGACACCAGTCTTGCCAAGGAGTACCGTGTTACCCAGTTAATGGGTTGTGGAGGTCTGGTAGGCAGCCGCTCCACGTAAAATACTGGTATTCAGCTGAATCTGGTTTGACTGGAAGCCGACCCCAATATAGTTGGGAAAAGGCTAGGCAGATGATGATGCGAAAGTAAATAACTCGATACAATTCGCTTGACAGTTTGTTACTATTAAGACCAAAGCACCCGTATCTAAGCTAGGTTAACATAATATCTTCTATTGTAAATGTGTTCATCTGACAGATGTTTCCTGCTAGATTGTCTTACAAACACAATTAAATAAGACACTAATTACATATCCAAGGCACAGGCCTTTGAGGGTGCGGATATAGACCCTTATGTTAAGAATATATGAATTATTTATTAGTCCTAGCTCTTGCCCGGGGCTTTGGCGGGCTTGAATGAGTTTTTGGTGGGTTAGAATCTATTTGTAACCGTTTTTTGACCGAAAGTCTTTGTTTTTAGAGAGAGATTTTTGTTTCAACAGTCTACACAAATATTTATTTACTAGCTACCGCCCGCGACTCCGCCCGCGTTAATGTCGAAAATTATCCCATGGGAACATACTCCCGAGACTCAAAAAATCTCTATACCAAATTTCATCTAAATCAGTCCAGCCATTTGCGCGTGTAGAAGTAACAAACATACACTCACACTCACAAACTTTCGTATAATATTAGTGTGATTTTAGCAATTTGGAAGACTTACAGCTAAAACAGACAGGTCAAGATCAGTAAATTAGACTGCCAGCCAATTACAAGTCTCCACTTATATAATACAGAAATAAGAAGTAAGTTCTTTGGACATTCACATTAAGTTACTGAGTTACTATTACTTGTACTATAATTAATATTAAATGTGAAACTGTGATTGCCTAAACCGCTGAACGGATTCTGATTATACTTGACATACGGCTAGAATCTGGTCTAGATTAGGATAAGTGATCTTTTATTCCCTTGGGAATAAAAACTTACTTACCTAGGTAGTTTTTTTTTAAATCTTTATTTATTTAGGGGCATGGAGAAATCTCCATGGACACGAGAGCCCCAACGTAACCTAAACTAAATTATATCCTTAGTTTATAAAATTAAAAGTACGGGGGTTAGTACGGTATTACCAAATAATTTATAGAATTTCTTGAAAACAAAGCAAATGGAGTGATGGAAAGTTAATTGTTGCTTGCCATAAATTATGTACTGATGGTGATCACCGGGGTGGTTTTAGTGAGGTAAAAATCCCACACTCCCTGGTATTTTTCCCCAAATTTCCAGGCGCTTTTTGAAGGATTCCCCCCGAAAACAAAAAAAAAATAGGGTTGAAGTTCTAAATCAGGTGTACTCCTGAAAGGTGTGAAATAATTAATTTAATTTGAGGGTTACACCTTGCATCACTAAACCACCATCCTTTTCAATTACCTTCTATTGTTTTTAAAATCTTGTAGTTGTAGTATACATATACAATTAAAATCGTAAAACATAATATTAATACCTTCCTATTGAATACCTACGTACGACTTGTTTTCTTTTATTCCTTTCAACCAGCTCTTCCTGAAATCCATTTTAATATAAATGTGAAAGTAACACACGTCTTACGACTTGACGAAGGTCGTTTTCACGTCTTAACGGCTGAAGGGATTTGGACGAAACTTGGCACACGAGTAGATCATGTCCTGGATTGATATAGGAATCTTTTCATCCCGTTAAAATATACTCCCTTGGTATACTTTTCAACATTCACGCAGGCGAAGCCGCTGGCAGGACCTAGTTAAAAGGTCTTAGAATATGATCCATTTCAATACATTTGCAAATATTTAGTTTAAAATAATTATATCATTTTTTTTTCTTTATTTTCCTAAAATTATATAAGTATCCCTTTACCACACAATTTGTTAATCCAAAATGGCGATCGTAACGTTAAAAATATTGAAAACAAAACCCGCTCAATTTTAAATTAAGAACCCCGTATGACAAAGCTGTCATGACCGCCATATTTGTCTTTATTAGCGGCAGTCGCCACTAAACGTCGAATTAATAGGCAATTCGCTCAATTATGTCGCTTTAATATGCTTTAACTTTTAAAATGGAGCCCGTTATGTCAAGACGAAAATGTAAAGTGTGCCTGTTTCGTTCATGTTTGGATTTTTCTATTTTATTAATTTTTAATAAAATACTAGGTGTTGTTTCGATCCCGTCGGGTATTCCACAGCATCAGCATATTGATAAAATAAAAATATTATGTAATAATAGGTTTCTGTCAGTAAAAATAATCGTAATTAAATCTGTAATTCAAGATTACCTTCTACAAACAAACAAAAAATGTTACCACTATTAAATAGAGTTAAATTGGATAGGCATTGGGAAACAAAGAAAGCTTCGACGAAAAATGATTGGAAAATCAGAAAAAAATACTTTGAACAAGGAAATCATATTCGCTTCAAGTCACAAGATCATTGAAAACTTGAAATTGAATAAATTAATTTCGTAACATGTTAATTACCTATGTCAACATTATTTTCCTATAACGTTTCGTACAAAATCCTTTTTGTAAACAATAAAAAGCTACCCGAAATCATTAAACTCCATAATGAGATACAGAACTTTGAAGCCATAACATAATAATCTGTAATAGCGCTTCAAGCCGCTTTATTGTGCAATAAAGCCATTCAAATTTCGTTTCCTAGAATCTATAATAGGAACGTGGAACAGGGCGCTTTATATTTTTTTACAGTTGATTTATTTTTTTCGTTCGTGGAAAGGGTGATTTTTATTTCGGAAAAAAGGTTTATTGTCATTTGTTGCAGTCAATTTCCTAATAGGTGTTGGTTTATTTAGGTAAATTGTTTACTTGATATTGGTTAATTTGGTTAGATTCAGCAGGTGCAATTTTATTGTAATTCTATAGTTTTGTAGTGGGCATGCATATTTTTTTAATGGTCGCTGGTGGCATGGTCGCTGCAGCAGTTTACCAATATAGACAGGCGTGTATAGCAGTAGATGTATAGCTTTTTTTTACACATTTTTCTACTGATTGGAAAATTGTAGACATCGTTATTATAGTAGGCGCCTGATAAATATTTACAATAAAGTACATTGATCTTTCTCTAATACCTCTTCGTAGTTACCCATTTAATAAATTATGAGTTGTTTTAGATTATCTGCTAAAAAATAAATTAAGGATCATAAATTTATTATACATTCAGGACAGCATTATTTCTTTATTTCAGTTTTTAGCAGTCACCATAATCTGTCTGGCTTTTTACTAACTCGTCGTGAGCCGGCTTCCAGTCGAACCGAATTCAGCTAAATACATATACATATCCTTATTTAACAGTCAGAATGTCAATAAATGTACCTAGTTTTGGGTCAATGACTGCTATTGCAAGTTTATTTGGCGCCTACCATAGTTGAATATTTCAGGGTTGACAAACTTACTTAGTGCCTTTGTACCTAAAGTGTATCAACGTTAAACAGTTTATTCTCATTCTTTTGTAATAGTGATACCGGACTACAGGCCTCCTCAAAACCAAACCGCCCATAAAATAATAAAATCAAGAAAAAAAAATCCCCAGTAACAAATCGATACATTTATTTAACCTATTTTTACAATCTCTCTGTTAATTAGTTAAAAACTCAAAGCAAATGTTCTAATAGTGTCTATCACCACAAAAGGTATACCATAAACCTGGGCCGCCCAACTCCAGGCCCGCGGGCCATGAAGTGACCTTACTAAGTGTTTGGGATTGTATTTGCTCGCCTTCAGCAGTGATCAGCGGTCAGTTGTTTCGGCAAAAGTCATTTGGGAGGAACGGATTTCAGGATTTGAAATATGGTGCTTTTTATTTATTTTTGCTTGATGTAAGTACTTAATGGTAGTTAGTACATCGGTGAACAAGACTACTGCTTTATGCAAAAATATATTCTCTACCAGTCAACTTGTAAGTAAAGTAAAAGACTACACTGTCTCAGGTACAAAAAATAAATCATGAAAAAATCTGCTGCAAATTATAGAGACCCATAAGCAGTTTTGTAAACAGTTTCTTGACATCTCTTGCGGTGATTTTCAGAAATTTTCATAACATTTTGGAATTTGGTACCAAAAAAATACTTATCTGCAATTTTTGATCTTTCCTGTCTGTTCTATTTGTGAAAATCATTACAATACTTCAATCCACCTCGAATTTTCCCCAAATATTGATACAAATGGAAGCGCAAAAACCATTTTGAAGATCTCTTTGACTTAACGTTTTGTTTTATTTTAATTGCTGTTGGTAGTACCTAACGTTTTATTTACTAGATGGCCCACTCGGAATCAATATTGTGGCCCACCTTAAAAAAGTCATCCCTGCCAACTTGGCCAGCCCTGACATAAACCATAGACTCGAAAAAAACGTTTCACGCCTCATAAAATTAAAAAGTTCACAAAAAAAGGTTGGTAACAAACAATAAATGTCACAGAATATAAATAAGAAGAAGAATATCGTCGTAAAATAGACTAAAGCTTCATTTAACTACTGTGCGTAGGTAGTAGTTTGAAATTAATGGTGTTTTTAGAAGAAATTATGGGAATGTTAGCGATATTGAACTTTTTGCTGACGGTGATAAAAAAAGAATTGGATTTAATATTTTATGGTACTAAATTTTTGCAGTCAATACGGATATTCAGAAGTCAGAAAATCTAACAATATTCTTGCCAAGGGATCTTGCCAGTAGCTGGGTGTAAAATACTTGTAAAGCGGTATCCGGTTACACACACACATCGTCCTCACATAATATTAAATTAATTTTTGTATACCAAATTTTGTAAAATCATTATTTGAAAAGAGTAACTATGGAGTTTCTTGTCTGTTCTTCTCCATAAGAATCTACCTTTCCGAATGGACAGTAGAGTCACTTTATTAATGTAACATTATTATTTTACTGAACTGTAAACGATGACGTTCAAAAGTGCCGTTTAATGGCCTAATTGAAATAAACGTTTTGACTTTTGACACTAGAAGCCGACCGCAATACCTATGTCACTGGAAAATTGCAAACACCGTAAGATTATAAAATATCGCGTGAAATTCTAAACTGTTTTTTCTTAATAAGACACGGATATATTGGAAACTATTGTTTTATAAAACTATTGTTAGTTTGTTTTGGTCAAATCTTGCAAGCTGAATTAGAACCACTTCCTATTATCACACATAGTTGAAATTTTACGTTTTGCTTCAGATTCGATGACAACTAATTTTTATGACAACTAGTTATGACCTATTTCTCCATTCTGAGCTGGCTCCAGATAAAACAACTCCTCCATGATCAACAGTACAGACATGATTTTTTTGTTCTGTTTATCACGTTCCAGTAAATCACTACATTATTATAAAACAAAGTCCTCCACCGCGTCTGTCTGACTGTCTATTCGCGAGAAACACAAAAACTACTGAACGGATTTGCATGCAGTTTTCACGAATGGATGGGGTTATTCATGAGGAAGGTTTAGGTGTATAATTCGTCCCGAAATTCCTACGGGAACGGGAAAAACGGGATATACGCGTACAAAGTTGCGGGCAAAGGCTGGTAATAAAAATATAAAAGCTTCTTTAATATCTTATTACTATTACCTAATTTATTGTACTTACAGAAAAAACTTACCTATAAAACAACAACTCTATCAGGGAACAAAGTTAGGAGGGAGATATAACTGGTTTCTAAATACATACCCACTTATCAAAAGAAAGCAAACTAAATGAAGTCCAATTATATTGCTGGTAATACAGGATGAATTTTTAAAGCGTGGGCAGATGGCCAAATTCGAAAGTATGAAGATTTTTAAAATTGAGTTTTGGTAAAAAAAAATCACTTTTCTTTAGTTTGGCATATTTTATTACTTCCCAGAATTTGATCCTATCCCAGATATTAGCGACACTTTTGGATATATATATTTTTTTTTTCAATACCATCCGTTTCGAGTCCTGGCTAGGAAAACCGATTTTACAAAAATCCAATACTTAATGCACTTTTTGGCTCGAGACTCTTTTCAGTGTTTTTCGACATTCCACGCACACTTTAAAAATTCAAAACTGTTAAAGTTTTAACTACCTATTGTTAACTATTTACCATTTATAAGCACGCTTACCTTACATTGTTACAATAAACATCTAACGGTACCTTTGAACCATGCAAATTTCTTTTATTACATTCTAAAGCAACAAGGGATACAAAGAAAGCACAAGCCGTACAAAGTAAGAATACTTCCTAGCGCCATGCGCCAGCGAAGACTCCCGAGCACTCACGAAGATAGCCGAACCCAGTCGGCCTCTTTGTAAATCTATTTAGGCTAGTCCATCATTTTTTATTAGCAAAATGACAATCAGAATGAGTCGGGCCTTTTGCCAATTTTTTTTCTCAATAATGTTACCCTATTCATCTATTGTTACGGGGAGGTCTAATAGACCCTTTGCAATTTTTTTTTTCTGGTAACACAGGTGAAGTATTCAAAAAGGGGTTGCCAATTTATTTTACGTTATTGATATTTTTCTTTGTTCGCTGTGTTAATATTGTGATTTTTTGAGATTATGCTGTTAACTACCCTTTCATAGTTCTTATAATATTAATGATGATTAGAATTTAAGAAAATGTAACAATTGTTAAAAAACGAAATTGTGTTGTTTCTTTTTAATTAAATAAATATTAATAAAATCACGTGTTTAATTTTACTTCCATTCATACCCATCAATGCTGTAGAGAGATAAGAAACAGTGGTCGTTGTTCAGCTTAGGAACTTGAAGTTGAGGCATGAAGGAACTGAGTAGGACGGTGATATCTACCGAATGCCACAAATGAACTGGGCGATAGTAGCCACAGATTGTTGACGTCGAGATGAGCTGACACTGAAAGAGGCGAGACGAGCTGACTTGCTACCAAGGTAAAGGATTGTGCTGAGATTGCCTAAGATAGGCAAACAATTCAAGGCAGAAGAAAGGCCTATCCAGTGGGAACCGAGCTTATGCAGGGCTTTTCATTAAGAGCGCTCGCACTTTGAAATGGAATAATACAATCTGTTTAAATCTTATTGTCACAAATTTTTATATTATTTTAAAGAACATTTGATGAAGTTATGTAGGTATGGAATATAATTTCAGTCAAATGGCCGCCGCGACTTTGCTGAAGGTGGTGTATCCTGGTGGACCAATTTTGAACGACATTTTACCATAAATAGGGCCTAATCTCATGAAGAACGCGAGTTATGTTGGCCTTCAGGGCAGCAGTTGTCTGTGGTTTGTCAGCATAGACTCGAGATTTCACGTAGCCCCACAGAAAGTAATCGAGCGGTGTTAGATCACTTGATCTCATTGGCTGGTTGTTGTTGAAGCATGAAGCGTTCCGTGGTGAAATGTCACGAATAAATACTTATTTATGCCCGCCAAATTTGACAGCTATCGGTTTTCCAAGATGGCCGCTATAAACTGTCAAAGTTAAATGATACCGCCTCCTTATTGTTCTTAGTAAATAACCAATTTAGTCTTACCCTCTAAGTAGGTATCCCATAAAGCTTCTTTACACAAAAACAGAAGTGGAAGTCCTCTGGATTTTCCATTCCCTGTAGCGTCCAGTCTATTCCAGTTGTCACCGCCAGTCCTGGATTTAAAGCGGACGATGGTAAATTTAATCTTCAAAAACCGCTAGGAACCTGAAATAGAGTGGGACGAGTTAGTTTATCATAAAGGTTCCATTGGCTAATTAACATCAGCCGCATGGAGCCATCTTAAAGGTCATCTTCAACACTTGCCGAGGTCGGTCCGAGGGCGGGTGACCAATCCTTCCTACTGATATTCTTCCGTTTCTCAGGAAGCACGTTAGCTTTTGGTTTCGGATGCCATTTGTAGACTTGACTGTCGTTACGGGTAGTAAAGATGATAACAGCCGCACGGGTCAATTTTCAAGGTTAAGCAACGCTTTCCGAGGTCGGTCTGTGGATGGGTAACCATTTTAACATACCCAGATTCCTCCGTGCCTCGAAAAGTACGTTAAGTCGTTGGTTCCGGCTGTCATTTGGAGATCTTAGGCAGTCGTTACGGATAGTCAAAAGCCAAGAATTTTGACACCAAGTCTTTCCAAGGAGTATCGTGTTACCCAGTTACTGGGTTGTGGAGGTCAGATGGGCAGTCGCTCCATGTAAAATAGTGGTATTCAGCTGCATCCGGTTAGACTGGAAGCCGATCCCAACATAGTTGGGAAAAGACCAAGCAGATTGTTTGGAAAAAACTTCTTTTTTTTTTAGATGAGTTTGCTCTTGACTCTAGTCTAGGTCATAGATGACATTAGAGAGCAGAGAATATTATAAATGCGAAAGTGTGTCTGTACGCGCCGCTGAACCGATTTAAATGATGATTTGGTACAGAGATAGCCTACCTTTTAAACCTTGGAAAAGGACATAGGCTACCTTTTATCGCGAGCAAAGGGCTTGAAGGGGTTGAAAGTTTGTATTGTAATCATTATTGAAGATTAATTAAAGTAGTAAGGCACATATTAAAAAAACAAATAAACATGATGATCAAGCGTTTTTGAAAAATGTGTATATTAAAAATGAAAATAAGCTAGTAGACAATAAAAAGCCCGGCTCAACCTAGTTACGCAAAGCCCAGCGGCCGAAATCTCCTCATTTGGAATCCGAATGACAAAAAAAGTCATAGCTATTGCTGAGCACAAGATATAGCCCCCACACTTCATAAATAAAAACCTTTGTCTCAAAATTTACACTTCTGCATAGTCCTTCAGCATTCAGAAACGCAATATCATGTCATGCATATAACCTAACAATGCGGTTACCTCTAAAAAGCCCATGTTCCGGTGAATCCCACAGTCTAATAGATTCAGTTATCCAATTTACTTAACCAATGCATGCAGCAATTTGAACGATCATCACAATCAATTGCTACCGTTTAGGAACACATGCGTGCGCGCAATTGATATCGTCAACTGCACGTCAGCAAGAACAGCGGTTCTTAAAGATTTATAGTAACCCAGTTTAGGAATCAATGCCTCAGAATATTGACCCGTGAGTGAACGTTCGAAAACTGCTCTACAGATATCAGCGGTAAGTTTTTTTTTTGCCTTTTCCAAACTTTGAGAGGATCAGCCAAGTAGCAAGTAGCAATACCAGTATATTACTTAGTCGGACTGCCTTTTGGACGTCTACAACCAAGTTATTGGGTATCTCCATATCCCTGACTGAGACTGGCAAGACTGCTGTACGATTTCTGGCTTCTGTCTACCCGTTACGACTGGCAAAGATCTATAAATGACAGCTGGAACCAACGGCGCTTTCTAGGCACGAAAGAGTCTCAAATTGTTCACCTTGAAGATGGACCAGTGCGTTGAGCTCCTGAAAACCACCCTTACTACTTTGCTATACAGGAGCTGTCAATGTCAAATGGTTGCAAAATATAATATGCGGTTGAGTGTAGGTAACGTGACCGATCTATTGCGTGGAAACTATTGCATGGGTAATGGAGAGTAAAGTGCTGTCAAGTTTACGGTAATCTCAGGGAAATTGGAGTCATGCTTGTTTTGTTGCGCAAAGGAATTATTGTCGTACAGCCTATGTTGGTAAAAGGGGACTCTTTTTAAAAGCTTGATTTAATGGTTTCCATTTATGACACAGACGGAAAGAACTAGAAAAATTGAAATTTTAATTGGGTTCTCAGCAATTTTGGAAAACGGGAAAAGCCTGACGACTGGCGTCCGAATTAAAATTCTTAATTCACAAAGCATTTTGAAGGTAATAAATACGTCGTTCATTGCTTTTATCAAATTCCAAGTAATAACAATATATTGAACAGACGCAATTTCTAGTTATTACTACTAAATTTGAATAAGCAACTTGATTAATAAATATTAAATAGAATGTACAAATTGATAACAAAAACTGGTTTATTAAAAAGAAATGTGATTTGCATGGTTCCTTTATCTTTAATAAAATACCTGACCAAATTAAAAACTTACCGGTGCAAAAGTTTAAAAAACGTTTCACAGAATTACTAGTAAACAAATGTTATTATTCTGTGCAGGCTTTCTTAAATAATAATCTTTTGTAATATAGAAGTAGTCGTCTTTATCATTCTCTACTGTGTATTCATTTGCATGCTATATTAAGGCATAATGTACATGGATCCTATAATATAATTGAACAACTTATTTTTATGTAGGTACCTTCAAAGCAAATAAAGTACTATTCTATTCTAAAAAATATGTACAAACGTGTAAAAAGGGCTGGACATTTCTTCGGCCAAAGAATCGGCAACACTAACACAACTTGGTAAAGCATTAAAAGTGCCCAGAATACTGGCAGCAGCCAGTATTCTGGGCACTTTTCCCTTTGACAGCGATGTCGATGAATAGGTACATACCTACATTGCTTATTTTATTGTGATTTATGATTGAAAAATTCGTCTGCTCGACAACTTAAATAACAAAATGGATGTTGTTGAATTTTCAAATTGAAAGGAGTCTTTCAGACGTCATTGCATTTTCTTTATTCCCTGGAAGCCATTTTTCTTTATTTTTTATCCGCTCTTTAATCATACTGCATTTAACTGCAGTATCCTTTATTCTCAAACAGCAAACCATTGTTGATAATATTAGTTCGTAAGTAGATAAATATGAGGTATGAAAGTCAGTAATAATAAGCTGTCATTGGCAACGACTTGTCAGAGTAAATTATATGTAGTTGTTCAAGAAAATGCTTTAGAAAGGCTACTTGTCTATAGAAATCTTTAAAAGCTTGCTTGCTTTTGCTTTTTGCAATGAAGTGTTCACTTTCAATTGTGTGTTGCGGAAATATTATAATTTGTCCTTGTCTAAATGTCAAAATTGTAGTATCTTCAGGTTAAAAAAAATAAGATTACGCCTGATAAATTTGCAATAACGGTCATTGACCCTCCTACATTTATTGACAAGCTTCAATCTGAAAACAGAAATATAGACTTAAAGCTGTCCTGAATCGACATCTATCGTAATCCTTTACACTGTTTAGTTATGAAAAACGATTCATAATTTATTGACCAGGTACCTACGAAGAAATATTAAGGAAAGGGAAATGACCGTTATTGAAAATTTATCTGCGACAACCATCCAACCTACTTACACAACGTTCTAGGCTACATTGATTTTAAATCATCATAATAATCACCCTAACTTAATGTTTTCTTCTTGCATATGTCACCGGATTATTGCAAACTTAGTAAAATTATAAAATATTTTGAGATATTGTTAACTCTCGATAAATTGTTGTGATATTCTAAAATCTTACGGAGTTTGCCATTTTCCGGTGACACATATATCTCTCAAAATCTTCTACTTTCTAGATTATCTTTTAGACAATCCATTAATCATATTCGTGCAAAATAAAATATGTGACTTGAATATCAAAGGAGTGAAACTCTCTGCCTGCGTTTGTGTTTCCGAACGCATACAACCCTAATCTCTCTAAAGTTAGAGTGAACGGGCTTCTTCTAGGTAAGCTCGCTCCATCGTCGACTTATCTCTTATCTCTGTCATGTCTGACCTAGAATAGAGTCAAGAGAGGACATGATTTGTCTTCGAATGGCAAACCCATTCAATATAAAAAAAAATCAGGTCCTAATCTAAAAATCTGATAGATGAATACAAAGCTTCATCTTTATCATTCAGACCATAGACGTTGACACCTTCACTAGATTTTTTTTTACTAAACAAATTCCAACTATGTTGGGTTCGACTTCTAGTCTAACCGGATGCAGCTGAATACTAGTATTTTACATGGAGCGACTGCCTATCTGACCTCCACAATCAAATAAATGGGTAGCACGGTTCTTGGGTGTTTATATTAAGGCTTCTCTACCTGGCGACCTTCAACTTATATTTATATACTTATAGCAAACCATTAATATTAATTTTATGACCTAATTAAGCTCACCATTAAATAAATATTTGACAATAGTCTATAAAGACAAGTGGGTGGCCCTATACCAGCGGAAATGCACACTTTAACATCGATGATAATTTAAAAAAGATCAACTAAGCTAAACTGGCGCTAACATGCCATTTTACAGATTATACAAACTTTAAAAAAAAACAAAGACACCGCCAAGCAAAGGCACCGCACGTTCAGCCGAAAAAAAAACTAAATTAACACAAAATTTTCAATAATTAAAACTCACCTTGTTAGTGGGACTTCGATGTTTTTATAACCTGACCATTTTAACCTTACAATTCATCAAAAACTCGTATATTTAAGTTGTTTTTATCACAAAGGAATAGAGTTGAAAATATTTCAGCAATGTTCAACGGTGTTGCCATGCTATTTTAGCATTTATCTCGAAATGTGCCAAAGTAAATTGCGTTTCGAATTTTATAGTTTATTTGATTGTCCCTTTGGCTGTATGGAGATAAACCTTTGCTACCGACTACGAGTCTTTTCAAAAGTAAAGTCCGTAAATCTTTGTCTGTACATATATATAATCCCTGTTTCTATTAAGGACTGGTCATAAAGAAGAATCATTTTTGTATTAATTAATAAAGAAATGAATGAATTGTTATTAAAAATTGTAATAAACTCATAGGCTTGTTTTATGAGTGAATTAATTAAATTTATTTTATTGTGTCGTAAGATGTCATTTTATAAGATTGGAAGTCTGTTGAATGGGAAATTAACATACCGTAGTAATTCGTGTAGGTAATCTGGTAGTTTATTCAGCATAGCTACCTATTTGATTTAAATTGCCTGAGGTGTTCACGTATTTTTCAGAAATGTTCCCATTTGTATCTTAGCCTCAATTTATCGAAATACTTCTAACTTCCCTACTTTAACAGATTTTGACATTTATGTCGACATTTTTTAACCTTTTGAACGCCAGGGCATAAACGCATACCCCCGACGCCAAGCCACAAATTCGCCGTATTTTTTGTCACATATTTGTGACAAATACCTACAAAAAAAGTTTGGCGTACAGGGCACGCGCTTGCTTGTCACGTATATGTGACAATGGCGTCCTAAAAGTTAAAAGCACGAATTGGCCTTTTTAACTTATGACTGAAAAAAGCTGAAAAACAGCATAGGAAAATGAAAATTCAGTTTCTAATCTATGACAATTGTTAAGGATAACTTCTTTTGAAAACTTAAACTAGAAGTAGAAAAAAAATAGTCTTTGGAAAATTCTTAGACCCGATTTAGTATAACTGACAATACGAATTCCCTGTTCATCAAAAGTTGACTTTCAACGCCCCCTCTAACCCTTTTTAAAGGTATGTTTTGGAAAATTAAGCACTACGATATCCATTCAACGGTCTCAGAATCAGCCAACTACGACTTCGACCCGTTCACCACGTCAGGGGTTGATTATGTAAAAATTGTTAGATCTGTTTCAAATATCCCACGTTTAGTTTGTTCATTCCAATTTCCACGTAAATTGAAGTAAGCAATAATGTCCCCCCCCCCTAAAAACTTCATCACCCTTTTTCGCCCCTTAAGGGGTTTATTTTCGAAAAACCCAATATTTTTTTTTTCTTATTTTTTTATCGAAATATTTTTTTTTCCGATAGGTTTTCAACTTCATCGGACCAAGCATTTAGATTCTCCCCAGTTCGCTTAAACCGCAACATTTTTCTTACTTAGAGCATTTTTATACCCGTCGTAACTTTTATACGAAAGGTCCGTATTTGAATTATTTAAAGTGTAATTTAAATATACATAATCAAACTTAATTATTAAATCATTTAAATGGATAAGGATTAATATCTTGATACCAAAATCATCACTTTTTCTTTCCAACTGGGCTTTGATTGAATAATTTTAAGAAAAAGCGGTCATTATGACCTATCCATAATAGTTAGACAAATAGCCTCGCGGACTTTTTTTTAGGTAAATATGAGTAGTTTAATTATTTAGTACATTATTTTGATGTATCATCAATAGTTTTCGCAGCGCATGCGATGAAAGTCATTTTATGACATTTTTTTCTACACCTTGGGTTACATTATGCAAGTTTTAGTAGGGATCCCTAATTATTTCTGGAAATAAACCTGTGTTACTCGGTTAAGATATAGCTTTCTAACGGTGAAAGAATTTTGAGTAGTAGTTTTGAGTTAAATCGTAAGAAACAAACAAACAAATCTTTCCTCTTGCAAATAGGTAGTAGGAAAACCCTTACTAAATTCGTAAACTGTCATCTGACACTTGTCGACGTTTTTTATTTGAGGTTCCAAGCATAAAATAGCCGAGTCTATGACATTCCACATTTAAAAATAAAGAACACTAAATTCAAAATTTAAAACTTAAAACCGAATGCATTTTGAATTTAAAAAAAAAACTTGCTAAAATGAAGTAGCTGAATCCGGCGTGTCATCCAAAAGTGCATCATCATTGACTAATGTATTTCAATAAAAAATCCAAAAATTGTCGCGTCATCACTCGGCAATAGTAGCTGACTGTGATGTCTTTGTTAATTTTGTGTCAAAATATTGATAATAGTGAGAATATTTCTTGATTTATTACTGCTACGAACTATTTATTTTAAAGGCTTAGGTTTGGTGGGAAAAGATTGATGATTTATATACTTAGTGAAGATGTTTAAGTCAAACTTTTTGTTTAATGGTTTTTATGGCATAGCTTATAAATCAAGTAATTAAACGATAAATAGTGAACTTTAGTCATCACTCTGTAGACATTAGAAATGGGTACGCCACAATTGCGGTGCCCCTCTTTGGCGAGCCTGGGTGTCAGCACTGTGAGGATCGCCCGGAGGTCTGGCCTGCTTGGGCTGAGCACCGCCGTGTCCTCGTCGAGGCGATCGGCGGCGGTGACCTCTCGCGTCCGGTCCTGGTTGAATACATGGTCCGGAGCAAGGAGCAAGGAAGCGGTCACCTCCTTCTGCGAAGCAGTAATGCTAGCGAAGGAGGAGGCGGGCCGCGCGAGGGAAAGGCAAAGCCTTCGCCCCAACTGCCGCTACAGGAGAAGACGCCCCTTAAACCCATCCGTATTCCTCCAAATGCGCTTTGCGTTCAGAACCGCGGTGACTCTTTCGAACAAATTTCTCAACCCTACTTATTTTGCGGTCCGCCGTGGCACTTTGTCTCTATTTCCGGGCCCTTACGTTGTCCGAGTTTTATGAAGCACCATATTTTTAGCAATGGCGGTTCTCAAAAAGGCCAAAATTTTATGGTATTGACCACGTGACAATTATTTGCGCATTTCAATCCCATACATATCGGAGTTTTCGACAATCCTCACGCTGATAGAACGTCACTTCGTCTTCGGTATCTTGTCCAAAATTCACTACACAGTACAAAATTAATAACAAAATAAAAAGTACACGAACAAAAAGTGTAACATCCGTGCAACTGTCAAAGTTTGCAAATTTTTTCTACGCCATTGTCGTACCAACTTTCAAAAAGAAATGGCACATTTACCTGACTCCCGACAAAGCGTGATGGAGGTACAAAATCCATTTAAATTGTACCGTATTCGTTATTTTATGATTTAGTGGACATATCCTTATTTTTCTTGTGTAAAATTAGGTCGAAGACAAAGAGATTCGAGTAGGTGGGATCGTGTCACGCCTTTTTGAGGGAGAACCCGCGTAATTTAAGTTAGTTGGTCTCCCAAGTAGAAAACTAATTTGATACCGTTAAAATGTAAAAAATGCACATAGTATAACCCACAGAAGTAATGGCTGTAGATTTAGAATTTGTTCATCTAGCTAACTTTTGGCCGGAACTTCATCAGCGTACAAAATAATTCAAAATTCTATAATCGCGTTGATCTGTTGTGGATTTTTTTGAAACAAAACCAACTAAAGTAATGAACTTTGATACCTACATATAGAGATGAAGAGAAAACATTGCTTGCCATCGATTTTTAATCTGTACAAGCACTGATTTCAATATAAAAAAAAAACTTAAGTCAAGCTCCTATTAGATATGTCACGGAAGCGAAGGCAACAGAAAAAGCACTCCGCTACTGAATGTCGAAGTTTGAAATGTCGACGTATGTTAGTTCTAAAGTACAGGATCTCGATGTACGCCAGTTCGAAAGTTCAGTGGAGCGAAGTATGCAAGGCCGACGTATCGTTAGTTAGAAAGCATACGAGTGCGATGTACGCCAGTTCGAAATTACCCTGGTTAGGTTAGGTTAGAACTGTGACCAATTACGCTACCTCGAAATTGGTCGCGAAATTTTTCTAAGTATTTTTTTCATAGTGCCCCCACGACACTCTGACCTCCTGACGAATCTAATTAGGATAATCTAACTTAACGATACGTCGGCCTTGCATACTTCGCTCCAGTGAACTTTCGAACTGGCGTACATCGAGATCCTGTACTTTAGAACTAACATACGTCGACATTTCAAACTTCGACATTCAGTAGCGGAGTNCTTTGGTGCCACCATTGAGCACAAAGCCCAAACTGCGGCCAAAAAGCTGGGCATCCTAAATAGAGTGAAGCGATACTTCACGCCTGGACAGCTTTTAACCCTCTACAAAGCACAAGTCCGATCCTGCATGGAGTATTGCAGCCACCTTTGGGATGAAAAACATAAATACCAACTTGCCGCGCTTGACTCGGTGGAACACAGAGCTAAAAGGCTCATTGGCGACGTAAGACTGGTGGATGCCAAGCTTCACAGCTTGGCTCATCGCCGCAAGGTTGCCTGCTTGTCGGTCTTCTACAGATTGTACTTCGGGGAGAGTGTCCAGGAACTCCACGATCTCATCCCACCGGCCCCCTTTTACCATCGGACATCTAGACGCACTGCAAGTTACCATCCCTACCTTGTTACTGTTCCACCAATTCGCACTAAACGTTTCCAAACGTCTTTTATAATGCGAACAGCAAAGGAGTGGAACTCTCTGCCTGCGTCTGTGTTTCCGAACGCATACAACCCTAATCTCTTCAAAATTAGAGTGAACAGGCTTCTTCTGGGTAAGCTCGCTCCATCGTCGACTTTGTCTCTGTCATCTATGACCTAGACTAGAGTCAAGAGCAAACCCAT